>BQNB010009971.1:0-65894 GCA_026074375.1 Tanacetum coccineum
CATTTGGAATACACAGGATTTTACAATTCTTGATAAAACCGGGAAATCAAGTTTTCACGGGATTTTACAAATCAAAGAACAACCGTATACTTCACCTTTGTTAAACGAATGTATAAATCGCCTTCACAAAATTGGATGTATAAACCGCCTTTGTTAAATCAGAGTGTATAAATCGTCTTTACAATTCTGATTGTATAAATCGCTTGAGTAAACTTGATTGTATAAATCGCCTGAGTAACTTTGATTGTATAAATCGCCTGAGTTAACTTGATTGTATAAATCGCCTGAGTTAATCTTGATTGTATAAATCGCCTGAGTTAACTTGATTGTATAAATTGCCTGAGTTAAGAGAATTGTATAAATCGCCTGACTTAATTAACGTATAGATCGCCTGACTCAAAAAAGCTTCGAAACTCAAAATTCAAAAATCTTAAAAAGACACACTTTTTGATGTTTTTACACGATTTTTCTTGTACTTCTTACCTATCTAAGACTATTAGAACCTTAAAAACACAAATTTTAACGTTTTTGACACGAAAAATTTGAAACCAAGATTCTTGGTACAAAACCCTCTTTTTAACCAAAAAGACTCACAAAGATTATATTTTTTTTATGGTTTTTGAAAGATTTTCTTGTACTTCTAGTCTATACTAAGATAACTAAGAAAGAAAGTTATGATCTTTATGGTTTTTAAACCCTCAAAAAGTGAAAACTTTTTTAATGGATTCGAACCAAAAACACTAGTAAAACGAGTAGATAAAACGCACACAAAACCTACACAAACACCCTATGGCTCTTGATACTAATTGTAGAATAATCTTAACACATGTATGGAATGATTCACTTAGAGTTTTAGAGAGAGAGAGAGAGGTGGTTGGATGAACACTTAGACAGAGAAAGAAAAATGATAATATTAGCTTAAGTGAAAATGTGACAAATGAACAACCAACACCCTCTCCAAGCAATGGAGATGGTTTATATATGCCTAGCTAACCGTCCATGGGCTTGTGGTATGGGCTTACAATGTAACTTTGGCCCGGTTAGCTTTCTAACTTAATCTTACAACATACTACAAGCTACGACTAACTATATTGGTAGTGACCGACACTTTTTCGTATTTCTAACATTTTGAATTTTCTTACTAAATACTTCGAATTGATCGAAAGCTTCGGTTTTATCCTTAAGGAATCTAGTCCAAGTGTACCTAGAGTAGTCATCTACTATGCCTAAGGTATAGCGGTTTCCTCCGTAACTTCATACGGCGGATGGACCGAAGAGATCCATATGAAGGAGTTCTAAGCATCTAGTCGTTGAGACTATATTCTTAGCCTTATGACTAGCGTGAGCTTGCTTTCCAATTTTGCAAGCATCACAAAAGTGTTGATCAAACTTAAGCTTAGGTAAGTTTCTAACTAATTCCTTAGATGCTAACGATTGAATGAGACGCATATTTGCGTGACCTAATCTCCTATGCCACAATGTGGAGTTTTCATCAATCGTTGCTAGACAAATTTTGTCTTTAGGCTTATTTCCTAATTTCATCACATATAAGCCTTTCTTCCTAATACCTCTACCTATGACCTTACCATCCTTAGTGATTTCACTATCATGTTCAGAGAAAGTTACTCTACACTTATTATCACATATTTGTCCTATACTTAACAAGTTAAATCTTAAGTTATCTACATGCTCTACATTATCTATTTTGAGAGAGTCATTTGAAATCGTACCTTTGCCAATGATGTTACCGCGAAGATTGCTACCAAAAATAACATTACCTTCGTTGTATGCCTTGTAGCTTGAAAAAAGCTTTTGGTTACCCGTCATGTGTTTGGAGCATCCGCTATCCTTTATCCACTCATCGGGTTCCAAGTCGACTCCAAGGCATATCTATTTATATAAGGCAACACCTCAAACATTTGGTCCCTAATATCTCATGGGTCCAAAGTTGTTAGTGCTAAACATCCCTTGCATTTGATGCAATTGGTTGGGATGTGGAAATGGAAGACACATTTCCCTTGGCATGTAACTTTGACGTGGAAAGTTGTTCTAAGTTATTGGAAAGCCACGCGGTTGATTTTGTCGACCAACGTTTCTTTTTAGTTGCGGTGTTTTAGGACGATGATAATTATTCACGACTCTTCTAGGTGGTAGAGTTTTTGATCTAAAATTAGGTTTTAAAAATCCAACTCTGGGTTTTGATAATGGTTTATAAAATTGTTTGACTTCATTATCACTAGCAACGGGAACTTTGACATTGTTTTCTATTATGTGTTTTGGTTTATGACCTAAAATCGATTTTAAAAAAGACACACTTTTCTGGTGTACCAACTGGTGGCGGTCCCATAATTGTTTTGCGGGCCGCCTGAACACTTTAGGGGCCGCCCATATTTATGGGACCTCAATCAGAAGGTTCCTATTTCTGAGCTTTCACAAATTTATTTCTTTAGTTCCACTAGATGATGCTTCAAGGGAATTAAATCCTAAACGTAATTTTTCACCGGAGGGTTTTTGATTACTTAACATTTCTTTTAGACATTGTGTACTTTTTTCAAATTTATTTAATCTAGTGACTTCCTCTTTGAGTTTTTCATTTTCAATTTTAAGCATATGACACTTTACACATTCGAGATCAACTCCCTTGATTTTCTCGAGTGTAGACACTTTTTCTTTTAGAACACTAAGTTCTTTTTCTAAATTATTTCTAGTGGCTTTTAATCTTTTGTTTTTAGTGATTATCTTTAGACTCATTTTGCACAGTTTATCATATTCATTATCTAGCACTAAGTCATCTATTGACGAGTTCTCATCACTAAAGTAGGAGGATTTGGAACATACCTCACTTGATGCTTGAGCTACTAGACACGTTTCATTATTGACTTTCTCATCATCTTCTTCACCGCTATCACTCCAAGAACCTCCGACAAATGCTCTTTGGTTCTTGTCTTTCGGTGGTTTTGGACATTCTCCAATAAGATGATTCGGGTCGCCGCATCTAAAGCATTTTCTATCACTTTTACTGTTTTGTCGTCTCGGCTTCTTTGGAACGTCTTTTTGTCGTTCCGAGGTTGTCTCACGAATCTTCCTCTTCTTTTGAAGAACTTCTTGAAGTCTCTTACCGCCATGGCGTACTCTTCGTCTTCACTTCCGGAAGTCGAACACTCCTCATCACTAGATTCCTTCTTAGCCTTTAAAGCGAGAGATCTCCTTTCTCCTCTAGCTTTGACTATTTCAGAATCTTTCTTGATGATCATTTCGTGAACTTTGAGGTTCCCGATAAGTTCATCAAGAGATAGTGATGTTAAATCTTTCGACTCTTCAATCGCCGTGACCCTTGCTCTCCATTTAGGATGTAGAGCCCTAAGAAACTTCCTAACATAATTCATGCTAGAATAACCTTCATCAAGAGCTTTTAGACTAGTAATAATAGTATTAAATCTAGCAAAAGCACTATCTATAGATTCGTCTTCAGAAATGACGAATTGTTCATATTGTTGTACCAAAAGGTCGATCTTGTTATCTTTGACTTGGCTATTACCTTGATGGGTGATTAACAAAGTTTTCCAAATTTCTTTTGCCGTATTACACATGAAAATTCTTTCATATTCTTTTCTAGGCAAAGCATTGTAAATAACCATTTTAGCTTCGTTATTTTTCGCAAGTCTCCTTTTATGATCATCACTTTGTTTTTCAAATCATCTCATTTGGTTTTTGGATTTTGTTCAATAGGTTGAAAATCAACAGTTTTTTGGAAAACGTTTTTTGAAAATCATAAAGAAAAAACTAATCTTACCATAAGTCTGTACAAAGTCGTGCCTCCGCATTTTCAAAGATAATCGAGTGCTACTTTCTTATAAAAAATGACTTTCCTGTATTTATTTCAAACTTAAGTTAGTCAAGAAATGGCAAAATACATATCTATTGTCCCTCAAAGCGGAGGGTTACAGTCTCGTTTTAACGTAATATACTTGTATTTTCTTCTTTTCCTTTTGAGTCGGGACATTTTCTAGTCGGGGTATATCATTTCTGACATAAAGTGGTTTGGTAATTAACTTCTTCACACAAATTATTAAATTGGCTTAATTTGTTTGAAATGGGGAGGGAAACTAAAATTTGTTTGATTTTCTCAAATAACAACCCGAGATTATGCTATACATTGTATTGTAATCTAATTACAATTAAAACTGCAGTCAAGCAGTTTGATGTGTTTATTGCTATATGTATTATGTGTCATCTTATTTATGTCTGTATGTTGATGTTAGTAGAAATTATTAATATGATCTGTTTTGCTATTTGTGAATTAGCTAACTTGAATGTCTAAGCCATGTGCCTGTACACTATTCTTTTTGTAGCTAGTTTTTTGGATTATGCTTAACTTGAAACTTGTCTATGCTAGATTTCTTGCATTAAGTTGCGACAATTGTTCATCTGCAATTACATATAGGCATAGATCATTTAATTTTCAATGTATACATAAACATCTTGTAATTCTTTTTGAATATGAGAATATTACTTAGGAAATATGAGTTCAATAACTTGTCAAGTATATATTTTAAGAATGTGTTATAACTAGTCGCACCTAATATTCTAACGATTTAATCTATTTTCAAAAACGTTTATATTTCAAAACGTGACTTTGTGCTGACTTGGGTTGCGATTTAGTAACAAGAAAGAAAAGATTGTAATTGTAATATATTAGTATAACTAAGAAAAAAGCTTGTGCTTGCATGGTTTTAACATACACACATAATTATATTTTTTTAACATATAGTATTTTACAAAGATGTGGCTGTATAAATTATGCGTTCAGAAACTCATTTATATACTCTGTTAATGTCAAAAACTTTGTCATATTTTATACATATCAACAAATCGTTTTTGCCGCACAATGTAAGATTTACGACAATTCTTGAATACAGAAATTAACTTATCGTTTATTAATCAACCTCAACACGATAGATCATACTAATCTTCAGGAATAATGGAAACACTATTGTAAATATTTATTTTATCTTTTAAATTGAGTGTTCGTTGAGACGGTCAAGAAGATTTCAATAGAAATATAAAAATTGTCATTATTTAAATTCAGATTGATATCATTTATTGAATCTAATTGACAAGTTTTCTATGTTACTGGACATGTGAAGTCGGATTCTTATTTGTCTTTAGTTTCCATGATATATCAAAATATAACAAAAAGAAATTTTCTTGGAATCTAATATCTCATTCATCTGATCGTTACTGATAATAGAATTACATTCATTTTCTAGATGAAAATAATAGATGCAGAATCGAATATCATTACCTCCAACACTTGTGTTGATGATGTCATATTGAGTCTCCTTTTGTTACCAATAATTGGTGTTCCAAATTATGTACTTAATATGTTTAATACATGCATAAAATACACAATGAATTAGGATTGACGACTTGGATGTTTCGTCCGAAATATTCAAGCAATTTACATTGCAATTTGCAATTGGTAAATATGTCATTTCTAAACCCAAACACCGAGCTCACAACTAACAATATATGTAAACTTTGCTTCATACAAATAAAAGCACAACATAGCTCGCTCAAAATTCACTTTTAATAAATTCTAAAAATAAGAATAATATTATTGTTTATGCACCTAGGATAACATGATGTTTAGGAAACATATGTTTAAAGAATTTATCGGGATTTTCGTATAAACAATTAGAAAGGATAATATATGTCATTATGCACTTTGTATTATCTTGCGATAGCATAATGGTTGTGTTTACAAGAATATTAACAAGAACATTTTTTTCATATTATCACAATTAAGCCATTCTTGGTCTTTTGAATAAAAACACAACGTCTAAAAATATAGCAATGTGACAAGATAGACTAAATATAAGTAAGCTTTTTAAGATCTATGCGGTCTATGTAAATCGATACAAACAACCTATAGAGATCCTTGGACAATGATATTAAAATATCTTGCCTAACGCTTTTTTAAAGAATTTTACATTCATCTTGATTAGGATTATGCGATAATCTAGATTAAGCATGTAGTTGAGTCTGTTTGGCCTTTCATGAATAGTTATTACAAATTTTCTTTTTCGTACACTTTATTAGACAAATATATGGAATTTCTATTTTGCTGACTATGAGAACTTATGACTATGGAAGAAGTATTTCGCACATAGAAATTCTCAATTTGACCTAAATGGTTGAATTCAATTTGACCTAACGGTTGAATTGCTTCCAAGAGTAAAGTTGGGTTTGGTGTATAACCCGTAAAAATGGTCGTGTTTAGCCTGAGTTGATCACCACTAGTGATAGTCTCATATTCATTCTCTAATTTGATTAAATAGCTCTTCCTAAATATTCCTAATGATAGTCTACATCGATAGACTTTGTATCTCATTAGGAGTACACACTAAGCACGTAGAAATTAGGCTTCTCCTTAGTCAATCTAGACACAATTCACCTCACATATGTGCTTTAATGTTTTAAGATGATTACTTATTCACATGTAATGAAATTATATGTCCTCATAATCTTGATGCTCAACGTTTAATTACTTAGATATTAAATGCATGTTCACTATAAGGCATTTGTCTTTTTCTAGCAATTTAGATAAAATATTTCTTAGTTTATCTAAATGACACATGCCCCTAAATGCTAACATGTTTTACATGACGATTACATTTAAAATTATCATGTTTTGTATGCGTCATTTTACATGACTTACATGTTAATTGTACACCTACACTATATTAGCTTGATATATGACAATTAACGTTTAAATGTCATAGAGTCTTACACATTAATCTCGTTGATTATTGTGTCGATGCGTGCTTAGATAAACTTATATATGTCTTATGCATCTAGGTATATATTTTCTCACACTAGAATATTTTTCTTCGCGTCCGTGTCATAAATCTAAAAAGTCAAAAGAGTCGTAAAATGGTCTTATATCTCCTAGAGTCTTCACCCACACATTCCCTTAATCATCATCTCGCCTTCTTCCAAATAATCCACTCTTTCGTCAAGGAAAAGTTAGATACATATCTAACACTCCTCCAAGTAGGTTTGACAACTTAAATATTTCATCCAAAATATTCAAGTATCTTTAACTTGCGATCGCAAACGTTAAAGGTCATATTCAAAATTCATATTCAAGACTTTTAACAACATATGTTGAAATGCTCTTCCTAAAGCTAAACGCTTACATCAACCTTCGTGTGACAAAGGTCTTACGAGTTTCTACATAAGTGATTCGTAGCCTCTTTAATATACACACCTTAAGACTAAGTTATTTTACTTCCGTTAGTCCTTTCCATCCCCTTAGGAATGTCACGATGGTTTATCGTCATGCTCACCTCATACACAATGAGGATCAAACATTATCCATTGATCTTAGGATAGAAAACTCATCAAAATTCATCGCAATTTCCTTCGCGACAATGTCCAAAAAGAAATATCTTCATCGAAAAAGTTTCGTCAGAAGACAACATCGCCGGCATCCTGACCAAACCACTCAAACGTAAACCTTTTTAAGTCTAGGTCTAGGAATGATGAAACAAATCTCATAAACGTGTCATTCTCATTTTAATAGTCTTGTTACTATTAAATACATTCTGATAAATCTTGACAACTTAATCATTTCATTCGAATTGTTTAAGCATTTTTAATTCGCGAAATGCAAATTAAAATGTCACTCATTGTTCATGTCTAAGTCGTTTCATAAAAACCTTAATCATGCCTCTATTATTATATAGATGGTTAATATCTTCCGTCCACATTTCCGCTACCACCTTTAAGACAACCTCGTACCTCGTCGTGTGATTGTTCTATGAACATTCGCAATACTCGAGAAGAGCTACATAACTTTGTGGATGAAGTTCATCGTATGCTAACCGTCATGCGTCATGACATTGTCAAGCTCATCGCTTCCGTCTTTATTTTCTTCATTTATTCTTTTATTTCACAATTTATGTCCGGATGAGCACGAATTAAAAGGGAAGGGAAAACACATATATCCTTTAACCAAACACTCTCAAGAACTCACATAGGTGATTCTTATTTACTAGAAACCACAAGATACACTTCTACCATACACTCAAACCTCATAACTATTATTCACTCTTATTAGTGATTACTAGTTCTAGTACATCCCCAAAGCATGAAAGTAGAATAAAAAAACCAAGTCATCCTTACTACTATCAACCTCGAGTCATCCACCTAGTCATCTTCACAAGAAGATTCACCATGTAACCATTCTACACAAGTGAATTTTGTTATGAAATGCGCCTCATTTTCATATCCCGACACTCATAAGCATGTGTGCCTATGTTGTCATAAGTCAAGTGAATTTCGTAATGAAATGCATCTCATCCTCATATCCTGACACTCATAAGCATGTGTGCCTATGTTGTCAAAATTTAAGTGAATTTCGTAATGAAATGTGTCTCATCTAATCATTTCCACTTTCTAGCAAGTGAAGAACACAAAAAAGATATTCATTCTTCAAGTGTTATTGATTTATCACAAGTGTTGTTGAGTCCAATCATTTCCACTTTCTAGCAAGTAAAGAACACAAAGAAGATATCCAATCTTCAAGTGTTGTTGAGTCATCACAATTGGTATCATTTCCACTTTTGTGTCTTTCACTTTTCTTCCACCATGAAAGAACTACTACCTTATTTCACATTTTCACATTTTGTTTGTCAACATTATCAAACAACAAAACACCCAACAAACCTATAGTAAACACCTTCCCTTTCCATTCACGCTCATCCTTCTTTGTTTATGTTTCCTCAATAAATCATCCTTATAATCAACACTTAGTTTGACATAAAGTCTTACGATAATGTTTATCCTTAAACACCCCCAAACATGAAAGGTATACATAATGCTTAACAAATAAACCTTGAGGATTTAGGAATCTCTCAATACAACCCTTAGTATACTCAAATCCACATCATCATCTTGGTTAGATAATAATACCATAAGGAATGTGTCGATCAAAATACATTAATACTCCTTATCCAAATGACATCTTGGAAGAAGTCATTCTCATAATAATAGTGTGTCAATCAATAAACGAATCTTGTTCTCGTTTATTAAATTCAGTATTATACCAAAGGGTGTTGGTCAAGTCTTAGTCCTTAAGAATATTTTGGTCGAACCTTATCATTGGTTCCTAAAGATTCTCATGTCTTAAGAATACGTTATGATTCCTTTTATAATGGAATTAGGTTATTAAAACAATGATTACATGTGTCTAGGTCTAAATTTTCTTTTAAAATGTCATAGTTTAGAGTGCATATATCTAAGACATGCATGACATGTTCCCCGTTAGTCAGCAATTTGATGTAAAACGATTTTTTCGGACAACTTTTTAGTTTTACCCGAGACTTGAAAACAAGCGAAAGGGGGGGGGGGGCTAAAATAGCCTCAACAAAGTTTTTGAAACTGCACAAGAGCACTACCAACAAAAAAAAATAATTAAATCTATTTTTAATTATCACTAGTTATTTAATAAAAATATTAAGTAAAATCATTTGTCGTTTTATCCAAAAGCGTTTATTAATAACATGAGCATCGAGTTGAAAACCATTTTTATTTCGGACCAAAGGCGTAACCGGTTCACAAAATAAAATGACAGATATTTTTATCTAAATGATATACAAATATTTATTTAATATTAATCAATTAAATTACTCATTTTTGTCAGAAAAATGATTTGGAAAACAATGACGCAAGTTTCGAGATTTGAATAATTCGTTAAGTCGCTCAAACGAGTCCCGAACCGCTTTTTATCAAAACTATATTAAAAAGTTACACTTTTTACCCGAGACTATTAGGGACATGCCACTTTTCTTTATAACTTTTATTATATATATAAAAAGATTATTAATTTCCTTTTCATTTTTGATAAAACACGCACACATACATGTATATAACTCTCTCCCTCTCCATTTTTTTTTCCGGCGAGCTCCCGCCACCGGCCACCAGTCCATCGCCGCCGGAAAAGTTTTCCGGCCAAACTTCGGCGAATCCAAAATTTATAAAAAAGATAGATCCATCCCCGATCTATCCGATCCCCACCAACACGCCTCCCACCGCCGCTGCCATCACTCACCGCCGACCCACCACCATGCCATCATCACCACGACGCACCACTCCTCACCATCATCTCGTCACTGCCACCACCCTCTTCATTCACCAACACGCCGCACAGGAAACCGCCATATAAGTGTTTGTTTGGTTTTGTTTTCATGCTAAAAGGGTGGCGTTTTGGGATTTTCATAAATAAGCCCAAGGGCGCTTTTGGCATCAAAGAGTCACCACCAGGGATGCGTTGTTTGTTCAACACCGCTAAGGGTGCGGTTGGCTTTTATATTACCAAGTTAGGGTGCGTCTGGTTGCGGGTTAGCAGCAGGGTGCGTTCGGTTACATGGACGAACCACCAAAGGGTGGGTTGGGCTTCAGGTCAGCCACCAAGGAGTGGGTTGGGCTTCGGGTCAGCCAAGGGTGTTTGTTTGGTTTTCTGAGTCACCCACCAGGGTGTGTTTGGTTGTTTGTACCACCTAAAAGAGTGCGTTTTGGTTAGGCAGAAACACCCCCATGGTGCGTTGGGTTTCGAGTAAGCCGAGTAGGGTGCGTCGTGTTTTATGGTAGCATCGATAAGGGTGCGTTTGGCTGTCTTAACAGCCTAGGGTGCGTTGGGTTTGTCTCGACACCACATAGGTGCGTTTGGTTTTTAGCAGAAGCACCAACATGGTGCTGTTGGTTTCCTATCAGAAAGGGTGCTTTTTGGTTTAGGATTTACACCACAGGAGGGTGCGGTTTGGTTTTAAAATAACACCATAGAAGGGTGTGTTGGTTTTAACAACTTTCGGGTGTGTTTGGTTTTATTTATGTTGTTAATTGTTAATTTCATTTAGATATAAATTGAAACACGCGGAGATTTGAAAGTATTGATTAAGGGAAAACACTTGGTAAAAATGGAAACGTCATATAAATGAAAACGTCATGTCAAAATCTAAATAAATTTTCATACTTAGTATATTTTACTAAAACTTCTATTAATTTAGAACCCGATAAAAAGGACAAGGTTTTGTAGTTTTAAAGATTTTTATTCGTAATGGTACGATAAACCGGTAAATAAACGAAAGTTATACTTTTACAACAATGCAACTAGTTTAGTTAAAGTCGTAACGAAATACTAAATTATAAAATGGTATTTTATAATTTCCGATTAGAAGATAAAAACACAACTTTTGTAAAAGCTTTGAAAACATCGTTTACATAATCCTCAACAAAAAGACCTCCCACCTTAACAGTGAGTTACTTTTATAACAAAGACTCTTTATTAATTTAATTGGTGATTTCCGAACACGTGTCGAATTATGTTGTTTTAATTATTTTTCGTTTCTTATATATAATACTTGCAAGGTATTATATACTTTAATTTATTTTCATATATAATACATGTCGCGTATTATATACACCTTGTATTATTCTTTTGGTTGTTTGTCTTTGTTATATAATTCATACATGTTCATTCTTCATATGTAATGTATACGGAATATATTACACACTTTGCGTTTCTTTTCGATTATTTTAGTTAACCAACCAAACCAAACTGCCACTCGGAACCTGAATCTTTTATCAACGGGTCGCGTTGATGTAATCATCCATCGGGAAACTAAATTCATTATCCTAGGCTAGTGGGACTTAGCAGTTAAGTTAAGCTGCAACTTCTTGATTGAGTCGTTCCAGTTTCCGTTATGCTGTGCTTAATATGTGCATTTTCTGTCAATCGTTCTACAACATCAATGTGAGTTTATAGCCCCTCTTTCACTTGTTTTACATTTACTTTACAAATCTCGGGGGAGAATACATGCTCAAGACAACTTGTTTACATACTCATTACAAATTCAATTACTTAATTTATATCAATACTCACTTCTACATATATGGATTGTAAGTATTTAAGCAGTTATGAATACAACGGTATCTTTCTTTTTTCATTAGGACACAAGTATTTCTAGTTATCATCCATGTTTACGTGTTTGCCTAAGTAGCGATAGACCACTCAATGCCCGAAACTAATCATGAACTGTTAATACGGATGTAAGCGTGAATGTTTATAAATAGATCTATTAGGACAAATTATCCCTATCCGGGGTGAGTTCGCTCACTGTGTCCGGTGTACCAGGACAACATACGGTATATATCATGGCAATTTCATTTGGTGTCTTGGTCAGACACCGGTAGGGCAGAAATACATTTGCATATTATATGCTACATAAATAAGCTTCAAGTTCATAGATCTTATCGCAACAGTAAATACATTTTTATTGTTGATAACTGTATCTGTTTAATAGTATCATATATATTAGAAATCTTGTGGTCCACACTACTTAGTTGAACTTTACTGGATAATAAACAATTTTTTATATACTGCGTGAAGCAGAGATATTATTTCTCTTTTGAATTCAATATTTACATTTACAAAAATCTATGAACTCACCAACTTTATGTTGACATTTTAAGCATGTTTTTCTCAGGTGGATTAGATACTTGGATTACTTGATGTGCATTGGAGTCTAACTTGACAGGATTTTCATTCATGGATTTCTATTTACATTCAAATGATCAAACCTTGTTGTATTATTTTCAAGCTTTTCATTGTGATGCAATTATGGGACAAATGTTATATTAATTTCAAGAAAATCAACGAGATTACTTTTCAAACGACACATTTAGAGGTCGTTCTCTTGTATCTTGTGTTGTTGTATTATGAAGTAACACTCCCGGACATATTTCCGCTGCGACACATTTTTGGGGGTGTTACAGATTGGTATCAGAGCACTGGCTATAGAGAACTAGGTTGCATATTTTACCCTAGACTATAGCACGTTATTTCACAACCAAACATTGCATCACATAAAAAATTTTCAAAGTGCATAACTTGCTTACTTGCTTAGGTGATACTGTGTTACCTACAGTGCTTACATGACATACATATATAAAATATATATGCTTACATTCCTTTTGCGTATATCGTACGTTTATTATATGAGAGTAAATTATATAAAGACTAGAACATTTCTTAAGACATTGTGAGTTGCACAATGGTCTCTTTTATACCTCAGACATTGTGAGTTACACAATGGTCTCATTTTACTTCTTAGACATTGTGAGTTGCACAATGGTCTCACTTTGTTCTCAGACATTGTAAGTTAAACAATGGTCTCTAAGAATATATTTTTTTTCTCATAACTTTATACAATATTGTATTACGCGAAAACCGTCATAATTTTTGTTTACATAGAATTATGTATGAATCTAAGTATTACAAGTCTTGTATGGGCGGGACTTGTAATATAAGGATTGATATGATAATTGTTATGTTAACAAAACCGGCCACAGTTCTATTTTACATGGGATTAACAATGAATCTAAGTATTATAAGTCTTGTATTGGCGGGACTTGTAATAGGAGGATTGATATGATAATTTCTAAGATGACTCATACATAGAGACATTATCTTATACTATAACCGTAACTCATCAATTATTTTTTAGCGCTAAATGTCGAATCTTCCCTGATTGTTTTAAACTCTCATTCACCGAAGACGATTTTAAGCACTCGTCCCCATACTCCATTAGAGCACACATGAATTGTCATGTCATCCATCACCTTGAAGGTTATGTGAGTACGCGTTACTGCATCGAAAATATTATTATGATGAGTTTATAAATCTATTTATTGAAATGATTGGGACTCCCTCTTCATTTAAATAAATAAATTGTAAATCCCCGAACCGTAAGTTTTACTCATTCTTACTTACAAAAATATAAAGACGCTCTTAGTTAAGTAATGAAATATAAATGAGTGGGCCTTAATGGTATGCCGATATTAGATTAAGTATTAACTCGATACCTGATAATCAAAACGGAATCCGTTTAAATATAGGCCTAGAAATACAATAGTGCTCCCCCGTCACTCAGCAGATATCTTAAGGCCATCGCGGAACCTACATATCTCTTTCTGAAGTATTACTTTTTGCCGTTACAACCCTTTACGATCATGGACTAATGGTAGAGCTGAACCGACTATTGTGCACACTTAAGCAAATGGGATTTGATTCGTCCGCGAACTAACGACTGAGTACCACATTTCGCCGTCTATTGCATAAAGCTCTTCTGCAGCTCTCCACTATTGTTAAACTTTATTCTGGGAATATTGTTTCTCGAAATGTCCTCATTCTCGGCATCCCATCACCAATTGTTATAGTATTGACGTTATGGTCGCTGCTGTTGGGTCTTGGATGGTCGTCCCAGTGTACATACTTTATCCAATATGTAATGCTAACCCTCTTAAACTAATAAACACCTATCGACGAAAGAGAAGTCGGACTATTCATCGGCCACTAGTACGAAAGACTTAGTCATGATACACACTGGTACTAATCCAAGTAAGTTTGGATACCTTACATCCATAAGCCTCGTTTGATGTAAATCATCGAACATTATAGATATCAGAATCGAGACTCCGTCTTGGAACATTGAAACCTTATACAGACATACTCACGCGACTACACTTTCTCCTTTGATGTTTTCACTATATCGGTCATAAGATCTATAATGATACTTTCGAGATACCTATTTTAAAGGGTTAAGTAATCTGGTCAAACTTAACCAAATTTTTTTTTTGGTATACGGAGAAGTGTCAAAACACCAAATTTTGCTCAATAAAGTTATCAGCGTCTTGTTTAGAACGAGTTTATTAAATCTTAAATCTTTTCTTGGTCACACAATCGGTTAACACAAATTTTAATCTCGTGATCGATTTCTTTAAGGTGATAGGTACGTAACATCCCGAAAATTTTGAATTTTAAAGGACTATTTTAACCTTTGACTTTTCAGGTCCGATTTGACTTTTTGAGTTTTGGTCTTTTATCGTCTCATAAAAGCGATTACCGCGTAACTGGTAAAAATTTTCGAATGTTACAGTAATAAATCATATTCATTATTACACACCTCGAGTGCAAAGTTATTTTTAACTTATTTGATTCGAAAACGAAAAAGATATATATTAATTCATAGTTGAATTATCAAAAACGACCAGCTAAACCACATTTTCACAACTCGGTCCCTAAAGCAATTTGATGTAAAACGATTTTTTCGGACAACTTTTTAGTTTTACCTGAGACTTGAAAACAAGCAGAAGAGGGCTAAAACAGCCTCGCAAAGTTTTGAAAACTGCACACAGCACGTACCGACACAAAAAAAATAATTAAATCTATTTTTAATTATCACTAGTTATTTAATAAAAATATTAAGTAAAATCATTTGTCGTTTTATCCAAAAGCGTTTATTAATAACATGAGCATTCGAGTTGAAAACCATTTTTATTTCGGACAAGGCGTAACAGGTTCACAAAATAAATGACAGATATTTTATTAAATGTTATAAAATATTTATTAAATATTATCAAATAAATACTCATTTTATCAGAAAAATGATTTGGAAAACAATGGCGTAAGTTTCGTACGTTGAATCATTCGTTAAGTCGCTCAAACGAGTCCCGAACCGCTTTTTATCAAAACTATATTAAAAAGTTACACTTTTTACCCGAGACTATTAGGGACATGCCACTTTTCTTTATAACTTTTACTATATATATAAAAAGATTATTAATTTCCTTTTCATTTTTGATAAAAACACACACACATACATGTATATAACTCTCTCCCTCTCCATTTTTTTTTTCGGCGAGCTCCCGCCGCCGGCCGTTAGTCCACCGCCGCTGCCATCACTCACCGCCGAGCCACCACCACGCCATCATCACCACGACGCACCACTCCTCACCATCATCTCGTCACTGCCACCACCCTCTTCATTTCACCAACGCCGCCACAACCACCATATAAGTGTACGTTTGGTTTTGTTTCACTGAAAAGGTCGTTCGGATTGTCTAAACAAAGCCAAAGGTGTGCGTTTGGCAGCAGAGTCACCACCAAAGGGATGTGTTGGTTTGTTTCAACACCCGCTAAGGGTGCGGTTGCTTTATATTACCAAATTAGGGTGCGTCTGGTTGCGGTTAGCAGCAGGTGCGTTCGATACATGGACGAGCACCAAAGGGTGGTTGGGCTTCGGGGGTCAGCCACAAGGAGTGGGTTGGGGCTTCGAGTCAAGGCCAAGGGTGTTTTGTTTGGTTTTCTGTAGTTCACCCACCAGGGTTGTGTTTGGTTTTTCGTTAACCACCTAAAAGAGTGCGTTTTGGTTATGCAGAAAAACTCCCCAAGGTGCGTTAGGTATCGAGTAAGGCGAGTAGGGTGTGTCGTGTTTTACGTAGCATCGATAGGGTGCGTTTGGCTGTCTTAACAGCCTAGGGTGCGTTGGGTTTGTCTCGACACCACATAGGTGCGTTTGGTTTTTAGCAGAAGCACCAACATGGTGCTGTTGGTTCCCTATCAGAAAGGGTGCTTTTTGGTTTAGGATTTACACCACAGGAGGGTGGGGGGGGGGGGGCGTTTGGTTTAAAATAACACCATATGAAGGGTGTGTTGGTTTACAACTTCGGAGTGGTGTTTGGTTTTATTTAATTGTTAATTTTTTAATTTCGTTTAGATATAAATTGAAACACGCGGAGATTTGAAAGTATTGATTTAGGGAAAACACTTGGTAAAAATGGAAACGTCACATAAATGAAAACGTCATGTCAAAATCTATATAAATTTTCATACTTAGTATATTTTACTAAAACTTCTATTAATTTAGAACCCGATAAAAAGGACAAGGTTTTGTAGTTTTAAAGATTTTTATTCATAATGGTATGATAAACCGGTAAATAAACGAAAGTTATACTTTTACAACAATGCAACTAGTTTAGTTAAAGTCGTAACGAAATACTAAATTATAAAATGGTATTTTATAATTTCCGATTAGAAGATAAAAACACAACTTTTGTAAAAGCTTTGAAAACATCGTTTACATAATCCTCAACTATAAAACGTGCGTTACTTTTATAACAAAGACTCTTTATTAATTTAATTGGTGATTTCCGAACACGTGTGGAATTATGTTGTTTTTATTATTTTTCTCATGATTCTTATATAATACTTGCAAGGTATTATATACTTTAATTTATTTTCATATATAATACATGTCGCGTATTATATACACCTTGTATTATTCTTTTGGTTGTTTGTCTTTGTTATATAATTCACCATATGAATTATATACATGTTCATTCTTCATATGTAATGTATACGGAATATATTACACACTTTGCGTTTCTTTTCGATTATTTTAGTTAACCAAACCAAACCAAACGCCACTCGAAACTGAATCTTTTATCAACGGTTCTCGTTGATGTAATCATTCATCGGAAACTAAATTCATTATCTAGGAGCTAGTTGGACTTAGCAGCAACTCTTGATCGAGCCGTTCCGGTTTCCGTTATGCTGTGCTTAATATGTGCATTTTCTGCCAATCGTTCTACAACATCAATGTGAGTTTATAGCCCCTCTTTCACTTGTTTTACATTTACTTTACAAATCTCGAGGGATAATACATGCTCAATACAACTTATTTACATAATCGTTACAAATTTAATTACTTGATTTATAACTACTCTCTTTCTACTTATTGATTAAGTATTTAAAGCTGTTTAATGAATACAACTGTTAATATTTCATTGGACACAAGTAATCTAGTTATCACCACATGTTTACATTTGTTGCCTAAGTAGCGTTAGGAACCACTCAATGCACGAAACTATCCATTAACTGTTAATTATTGATTGTAAGCTTGAATGTTAAAAATAGATCTATTAGGACGTTGAATTATCCTTATCTTGGTGATTATCCGCTCACTGTGTCGTTGTACCGAACAAGCGGGTATATATCATGGCAAATACATTGGTGTCTTGGTCAGACACCGTAGGCAAAAATACAGATTGGTGCATATAATAAGCTTCAATAAATTAGCTACAGTGACATGATCTTAGCGTAACAGTAAATACATTTTATGTGATACTGTATCTGTTATAGTAGTCATATATTTTAGAAATCTTGTGGTCCACACTACTTTGTTGAACATTACTGGTTATTAAACATTTTTTTATTATACTGCGGTGAAGCAATAGACATTATTCTCTTTTGAATTCAATATTTACATTTACAAAAATCTATGAACTCACCAACTTTATGTTGACATTTTAAGCATGTTTTTCTCAGGTGGATTAGATGCTTGGATTACTTGATGTGCATTGGAGTCTAACTTGATAGGATTTTTATTCATGGATTTCTATTTACATTCAAATGATCAAACCTGGTTGTATTGTTTTCAAGCTTTTCATTGTGATGCAATTATGGGACAAATGTTATATTAATTTCAAGAAAATCAACGAGATTATTTTCAAACGACACCTATAGAGGTCGTTCTCTTGTATCTTGTGCTGTTGTATTATGAAGTAACACTCCCGGACATATTTCCGCTGCGACTCATTTTTAGGGGTGTTACAAAGTCATTCTCATAATAATATTGTGTCAATCAATAAACAAATTTTTGTGCTCGTTGATTAAGAATCGTATTATTGCCTGAAGGGTGTTGTCAAGTCTTAAAGCATGTGTCTGTCGATCCATAACATTGGTTCCAAAACATTCTCATGTCTTAAGTATACTTCGTTTGTCTAGGTTTTAATTTTTGTTTTAAAATGTCATAGTTTAGAGTACATATATCTAACACATGCATGTCTTGTTCCTCATTAGTGTATTGCTATACTATATGTAAATATTTGAAGCTATCATAGTTGTATAGATATATGCGCACATTTTATACTAAATTTTCTTTTTTGTATGCACACTCTCTGTCACTTGAGCACCATTATGCCCTAAACAAGGGGAGCTACACTCACTTGATTCCTTGGTGCCCCAAAGAAGGGGGAGCATACACCGAGGGGGAGTTGCAACCATTATGACATCTACACATTTCTTGATATGTGTATTCCAACCCTTAAATATTGCTCCTATATATATTATGTTGCATGAAACTAACCCTTGATGTAGGTTAAGAGTTTGCAAGAAATTTGATCCATGGATCTGCTAAAGTAAATATACATGGAATGCAAGTGTCATAGGAGTGCAATGAGCTAAGGGGTGCTCGGGTGTCAAAGTAGATATCTTGGGATGATTAAACAGGGTTGATAGGAGCAAGACTTCACTAGGGATGATGCAAGCTCGCCTATTTGGTTCAAGGTTTGAAGTGTAGTATAAGTCTCGCCTAAGAGTCTACCTTTTTGCTTCGACAAAAAGGGGAGAAGAAGTGTAAACAAGTAACTTATACATTTTACTATGAGTTATGGTTTACATATTTTGTCATCATCAAAAAGGGGGAGATTGTTGGTAGAAATATTACGATATTTAATATATGCATTCTCTTCATGTTTTGGTGATGACAAACTTGTAACTTATAACACATAACGTAAAGTGCTTAAGTTAATCGTGATCACAAATCATCAAGGCATTCATACGACAACATCTCTCGACGTTTCAACAAAGTTTGCACCCGACGTAAATCACTTGAGGTATGAATAAATAAATACTTAATTTATTTTATGATCAAAGGAATTTTTATTTTTCTTTAACCTTACATTTTTATAAAATGTAACAAACATTCTTTAAAACTTATACAAAACATTTTTGTATTTAAAAGAAATGTTTTATTCAAAATAAATATTTTGAATTCAAATTTTCTACCTAAAAACGGCTAGAAATGTTCCAGAAAACACCTCTCTTAAAAAAGACAAAAAAGGGAGCGTCTTGGCCTGGGCCGCCCCCTTAAATATAAGGGCGGCCCCCTTAGTGATAAGGGGGGCGGCCATAGAGCTAAGGGGGCTGGCCAGACAAAAAGCTCCCCAGCTTTGCCTATAAATACTGGACTGTTCCCAACTGATTTTCTCACCTCTTACACTAATTCTTTTCTGTCTAAAATCAGTTTATACATCACCTACAAGCCTTTGATCATTTAATCTTAAGCATTTGTTTCCAAGTGATTCAAGCTTATTCCTCCAAGTACAAGAGAAGAACTCTCGTTATCATCAAGATACGAAGTTATGTAATTTATTTAGTGCATTCGTGACATGTCTTATATTCACAATGTATAGATCAAATCCATGTATTCCAAACTTGTGTAATAGTTAGATCGTGGTGATCATGGTGTGTATAGTTGTTAGATCGTGGTGATCATAGAAAGAATAGTTAGATCATGATGATCATAGAAAGAAGAGTTAGATTGTTATGAGCGTGTTAGTGTCTAGGTCTAGTGAAGTGAAGTTGTGAGGTGAAGTGAAATTGTGTCGTGAAGTAAAGTTGTGCGGTTAGTATTTTAGTCCTCAAAATACATAAGTTGTGATAGATTGGTTTTAGCTAGGATTAGAACTCGACATTTGGCTTAGTGTCGGAAATCGGTGTAAGCTTAGTTGTGTACGGTTTTTCTCCGCCTAAAGGGAGCTTGTTGACTAGTGAAGTAACTCTCGAGTTAGGTACTCGGGGAGTAGAGTAGGGCGAAGAGGTGCTTCGTGACGGAACCACTATAAATCATCGCGTCCGGTTTGCACTTTCTTTTACTTTTTGCTTTACATCTTTATTTACCTTATCCCCTTACATTTATATTTGCATTAGATCTATATGTGTGTTGATTGTTGCTTATATTGTTTGGATGATGATTGTGTCCTGGATAGAAGTTAACATTATGATTGTGTTTATATTTCTATGACATGTTCTAGTGGATATAGATGTATTATTCACACTCATCATATTGCATCTAACTTGATGGATAATTTGATATTAAACATTTTAATTTTTTAAATAGAAACGTATTCACCCCTCTATGATTTCCATAGATTTTTTAAGCATGTTATTTTTTTATTCATATTAAACTTCAACATTTTTTATAAAATCGTGTGCATGTCAAAATCATTGCAATATTGGGCTCATTTTGTTCGCAATTCGACGATCTTTTCAGCGATATTTTTTTCTAGTTCTCCATGGCTGGTGCATATGATCCACAAACATGTTGGTGTGCTTGTACAGTGGACCTTTGTACCCCAGCTAAGTGTAGTATCATCATCTAGTACATAAGTAAAGTTTACACCTTCTACTCTTGAAAAAATATCAAGAATTATCCTAAAGACATCAACATTGACCACACACTTCTTGTTAGCTAAGAGAAATTTATAAGAATCCGTGCCTTGAACTTTCTTGATAGAATACCAAAACTGCTGCATAAAGATTTCTGGGACATCTGCAGAGATAATGAAAGCCTTGAAGCATGAGGAATTCTTGACAAGATTAATGACTACTTGAAACGTCTCTTCCTTCTGTGGTACTGTGGTTTCCAGTCTGACATTGGTAGAGCTAACCTTAACTCTCTCAGAGAATGGAACCCATTTTTCATCACATGCAACAACTTGTTTTGTTTCTTGATGATTCATGATTCTGCTTAAGAATTAACCAATACAGTTTATATACACATGATTACATCATATAACGTCTATTTTATAGCATCATTTATCCCATGTTGATAACCCATTTTGTATAATTATTGTAAAGAATTGTTACTTAATCGTTTATATTTGAGAATTGCAGTAATTATGAAGTACTTGGTGAAAGTTAGCAAAAGCCGCACATTTTGGAGCTTAAATGAAGATATTTTGAAGATTACTATTCTGAAGACCAATACGCCGTATCCATCAACGAAGATACGGCGTATCCGTGCCTGCACTCACCAAAGACCACAAAGGAAACTTGTTTAATACGTCGTATCCAAAGAAGACCAATACGCCGTATTGGAAATATAGTATGTGAATATTCTGGAAGATATCAAACGTGGTCCCTACTCCAAGAAACCCCTAATACGCCGTATCTAATCCCTTGGATACACCGTATCGAACCGACTTCCAGACCTTATAAATACAAAACTCAAAAATAAGTTATAAGTGTGCTAAATCATATTCTCGATACCTAAACCATAAAGTCAATTTTCAGAGGAGAAAAAGAGCAGAAGAGGTCGAGCAACGTTATCAATTCTATAGAAGACAACGTGTAATTCCATATACTTTAGTAATCGTTCAGTTTTTGGTATCATTCGTTAACTCAATTAGTTTACCTTGGCTAAATAATTGCTCTTGTATTTATTATGATGTTTAAAGGATAATACCTTCAGGTATTAGCCATTATTATAAAGATCTGAATGTTTGGTATTGTTTATCTCGATTTCTTAATTTATCGCTGAATGCTTGTTTATGTTTATTAATTTATACTTGTTTACGTGCTTTTATATGCGACATATCATTCAACTGGATCTAGTAGTATGGACCAAGAAATCTAGATACCGAGATAGATCTCCATATAGTGATTTATACATCTAGAATCATAAGATCATAAGTATTGTCCTTCTAAAACCGTGCTAAGGATACGCTTCTGGCTTTACTAGTTAACGGAAATTGCCAATGGTTTATTGAACGTGTTGACTAGAAGGTGAACCTAGATAATTCAACAAATAACGTACTGATTCCATTGGATAGTTGGACAAGTGGACTACTAGAGTATAAATCGCCGTTAAGCGGTAAGTGAGTAAAGTCTCTATGAGCTAGGGTTTAACAAGATCACCATTGCTTTAATCCCTAAGATAGATTATAATCAGCAAATAAGGATGCTTTATGCGGATGATTTAATTGTGACATAATTAATGTCTCTAGGTCTTAGGAAGAAGTACCGCCTAAGTCTTAAGAATGATATGCCACCTCAAGAGAAGAAATCATTGCACTTAATAAACAAACCAACCTTCTAATCGGATTAATAATGGTTAATACAGTTTTCTATCATAAGGTTCGACCGCTCTTTGATCTTTTAGTTATTTGCTTTCATAGGTTAAAGTGTCTTGAATTGATTGTAGTCACCGACCAAACCCGTGCCAGTCTCTCAGACTGAAACTCCTATTTTCCCTGTTAGAATTAGAATTAGAACTAACATTGGATTAGCATAGGTTTGACTTAGATTAGAATTAACTTAGTTTAGATAAACCAAAATATAAATAAATTGATAGATTGAACCTCGCTTCCAGTGTTCGACACCCTACTTACCACGAATCTACCACCAACCAGGTACACTGCCCATTAAAGTGTTGCTTTTGGTTAAGTCGGCAAAATATAAATTTAAAAGTTAAACTATCATAAATAAACACCACACAACGACACGATCAAGTTTTTGGCGCCGTTGCCGGGGAGTGAAAATTAATCTTGATTTTTATTTTATGTTTTGGTTTTTAGCATTAGATTAGATCTAACCCTTAGGAGTAGTGTTATTTAGATTAGTGTAATTTAGAGTTGTTTATATTCCTGCTTGTTTATTCTGTTTGTATTATACGGCGTATTTAGTTCACTGAATATGACGTATTGGTTATTTAAAAGTTTTCCTAGTATGATTGTTACAGGATGGACGATCTAAACATTACTATGGAGGAATACATCAGGCTCGAGGAAGAAAAAGCTCAAAAACATGGTAAAGTGTTTAACTGGGAAACTGCTAAGTATGGTAAGATTTGGTATGATGAAGACATTAACGACCTCAGATCCGTTGAAACCGAATTCCTAGCTATATTCTTTCATGACTAGGTATCATCAAAAACACTATCTCTGAACCCACGGTAAGTTCTCTTAACGATGAAATTGACTTTAAAATTTCGTTTGATGATTCCGACGATGAAGACTACATGGTAATTTTTAAGAAAATCTCATTTTCTTATAAAAGTTTTTCTACCAATGATTTGAAAATGGATTCGGAAAACGAGAATGAAAAAGTCAATTTGCATTCACCTGAGCCTACGGTCAGTTGTTTTGATGATTTAAACTTCTTTAATGATTTTGAGAATGAATTTCCAGCCATTGTTTACAATGATGCTCTAACGTCTAAATCATATCTATTAACTGAACTAATTTTAAACCCTCAACATATCGATGAATTTGATTTAAATAATAAAACATCATTGTCTGAATATGATGAAGAGGAACAAAATATTTTATACTTTAATGACCTATTCTTCTTCAATATTATTCGTCCCGATGATCTAAAGTCGGAAAAAGACAATGATGATAATGATATCGATATAATACAGTCTTCAGAGGGTAATGAAATTACACATAGGTCAAATGTGCTTTCTAAAACAAGACACGATAAAATCAATAAAACCTTCAGAACGGGAAGTTTTGTCATGAACTTAAAAGTAAATATCGTGATTTGGAATTATTACGGAATGCTATTCTATCTCATTATGAATTTATATGTGCCTTTTGGCATTCCGTTCGACCCTAAGCGGTTTTATAAGGATGGTGATTGTGTGCTAAAGTTGCGGAGGCCAATGTACGTTTTCTCTGCTTTATTTTAAGAAAAATGGTCTCCAAGAATGGATACGGCGTATTAGGAATAAAACCTATACGGCGTATCCACTCACATGGATACGGCGTATTGACCAAATTTTACCCAATTTAAAAGCCCTAATACGACGTATTCAGAAAATGAATACGACGTATGGACTTAAAAAGGATCCTGAATTTTCAGACCCATACGCCGTATTGACTAAACACCTATACGGCGTATTGACCATAGATCCTTATACGGCGTATGCATGTATGAATACGCCGTATCCACCCTCAGAATAGAATGTTTAAAATTCTATAATCTTTGTGCTACTCTCGTTGATTTTACAGTTATGGCTCTTCCATCGCGTGAGCAGAGAAACCCATTTCTTAGGTACAAGGGGTTACAGTACACAGATGCTTATATAGTAGATTTTGTGTCGAGATTGGATAGGATTTACCGAAGGAGGTACACAGGGTTTAGGTATTTGATTTTAGGGGATTACCAGATTTGATGGCTGAGGGATTAAGTGCTAGGATGCTTATGGAGCACAGGGATGCTCAAGGAGTGAGTTTGTTTAATAGCCGAGCTTGGAGGCAGCTATTTGATATCAGGAGGCCGTTGGTACATGAGCTTATTTTGGAGTTTTTTTAGTACATTTAGGTTTGGTCAGGCTATACTTGATTTAGATATGCCCGGAGCTCTACAGTTTTAGTTAGGTAGAGCTAGGAGGCACCTGAGTTAGAGGCAGTTTATTTTAGCCTTAGGATTACACACTAATGAGGAGATGCAAACTGCTGGATTCGGTGCTTACTAGGCTAAGAGTGCGAGACAGATCCCCGACAAAGGGGATTTGATGGATTATTGGATAGGGATCTCATCTGCTAGAGATTTCCTTGGCATAACCCCATCTTACACTGCGATTTGAGATCCGATTCTTAGGCTGTGCCATAGGTTGATTGCTTGTAGTATTGCTGGGAGGAGTCAGGCACCTGAGAAGATGACCGTGACTGATTTATTTTACTTAAGAGGGATGGACGTTGACTCGGTCAACTTCCCTTATTTATTGGCTAGATACTTAAGGTTGTTTGCTGCTGGGAGGAAGAGCAGGGCTCATATCTTTGGTAGACAGTTTGTGGCTCATTTGGCTGAGCATTTTGGACTCCTAACTATGGAGACACTTAGAGGATTGACAGTTATTGCCCCTAAGCTTCTGATTATTGATATGGCTGAGTTAGTGAGACTGCAGATTTGTAAGCAACTTGATGATACTTGGGCTTGGGTGGCCATGGGACCAAAGAGGCAACCCGATGCTACGGCTGGTGCCCTTGGGGTGGCTCAAGATGCCCCTATTATTGATGAGGGTGGCCAGGCTGATCCGGCACCCATACAGGCGGCGCCACCACCACCACCAGTTGCTGCCAGGACCATGCCACAGAGGATGGCCAGATTAGAGGAGGATGTGCACGAGATACGTTGAACGTTAGCTGAGCAGCATGAGGTGTTAGTGCGATGGCTCAGGATTTTTCCAAATTATGTACATGGACTACCACTAGCCTTGCACGGATGATGGACAGGGCAGGTGTGACATACACGAGCTATTCTGAGACACCAAGAGAGTACATGAGGCGCGTGAGACGCAGGACTGGCGAGGCCAGCACCTCTGCAGCACAGCATGTAACACCCCCATTTTTACATATAGCAGCGGAAGCTAATCTGGGGTATTACTTCATGGAAACAACAATCATAATCATAGAAAACGACCCAAAAGAGACGTTTGTTCAAAAAATACGTTATCATTCATTTCAAATCAGAGTTTTACAAAGGCAGGTCCTAAAATCTAGAAACATAAAATGTGAATGATAACAAGTTTTAGCCATCTTCGAGTCCATGCCACTCCATGCCATAAGTTGCTCATTTACCTGAGATAAACATGCATAAAAAGGGTCAACACAAAGGTTGAGTGAAATTCATAGGTTTATAATAAAATGGTTGAAATTATGTTGTTATACACCCATAAGTGGTAATAACTGCAATGAGTATAATTATTATAGAAAACAGTATTATTGCCCTAAGCTTATGAATCACATATTTAAACTCAATAGAACCGGGAACCTTTACCAGGAGATATATTAGGAGTCACTACCCTAAGGGATACTTCGATCTACTATCCAAAGAGATATTGGGAGATATTACCCAAAGAGATATTGGGAGATACTACCCAAAGAGATATTGGGAGATATTACCCAAAGAGATATTGGGAGATACTACCCAAAGAGATATTAGGAGTTATTACCCTAAGAGATACTTTCATGTATTTAGGCAATAATATATCAGGGTAGCATATAGTTTAGAGAACACTTGCATTCATGGTTTACAGTAGATATCACAGGTTTATAAAGCATGTGAGATTATGAACTCATTAAGTCTTTGAAAAGTAATCACATTGTTATAAGATAAACGAGTATGCAAAAGAGTTTGTAACAATGTAACGAGGGTTCAACTTTCCCCATTTGCCAAAATGTATCACCCCTTTCCATGGTGACACTTTCAGCATGACCTTATCACCCACTTGAAACTCAAGGGGTTTTCATCTTACATCTGCGTAGCTCTTTTGACGATCACGGGCAGCTTGAATACGACTCTTGATCTGAACGATCTTTTCGGTTGTCTTGAGGATGATCTCTGATGTTCTGTCGTGTAGGGTCAATTATTTGATTATCAAGTTTTAAATTTATATTTAGCCGACAAACCTAAAACAATACTTTAACGAGCAGTGTACCCGGTCAAGATGGAGTTCGCGGTAAGTAGGGTGTTGAACACTAAGAGTGGAACATTAATCCTATATTCTATCAGTATTTTAATTAGTCTATTTACTGGTTAAACCTATGCTATGTACGTTGTCTAATGATATGGGGGTTTTCAGCCTGAGAGACTGGCACAGGTTTGGTGGAAACAAATACCAATTCAATAGACAATAAACACAAAAGAAGAAAATTAGAAGATAGAAAAGCGGTACAAGCCAAATGATAGAAAACTGTATTAGCCATATTAAATCTGGTTCAATGCTGGTTTGTTTGTTTTAGTGCAATGATTTACTTATCTCGAAGCGACATATCATTCTTAAGACTTAGGCGGGACATCATCCTAAGACCTAGACACGATTAATCCTGTCACAATTAACGCATCCGCATAAAGCATCCTTTAGTTTAATTATAATCTATCTTAGAGAATTAAAGCAGTGGTGATCCTGTTAAAACCCTAGCCCAACGAGACTTTACCCACTTATTGTTTGACGGTGTTTTATATACTAGTAGTCCACTATTCCAATCTTTATCAGTAAATTAAGAGCATGATTGCTGAAACATAAACGGGTCACCTACCGGTCCAACTAAGCTCATAATTCAAAGACAAAGACAGAACATTATTTGTGATCCTATTGGTCCAGTAATATGAAACACGATATGGAGAGCTATCCCGGTATCTAGATTACTTGGTCCGTATCACTAGATCCAGTTGAATGATAGGTCGCATATTCAAACACATAAACAAGTATGAGGTGATAAACATAAATAAACAATCAACGATAAATTAAGAAATCGATTTTAAAACAAACCAAACATTGAACTTTCATTAAGATGGCTAATACCCGAAGGTATTAGCCCACAACCATTGTAATTATACAAGCGTAACCAAACAATTTAAATCGAACAATTAAGAGAGTAAAAATTACACGATGTCTTCTATGGATTTGTGATCAATGCTTGACCTTGGTGGCTGATCTTCACTTCTAAAATTCGTATTTTAGTGAGTATGGTATAAAGAATGTGATATTGCACACTAAAAACTCATTTTTGAGTCTTCTATTTATAGTGTCTGAAAAAGACTCGATACACCGTATCCAACAAGGTCGATACGGCGTTTTGGGCTGGATTTCTTGGAGTACGCTCTACGTTCTTAATCAATCAGTGATATCTTTTCCAATTTACTTGATTTACTGTATCTTCGAATAGTTATCTTCATGGATACGGCGTATGGAAACAACAAGGATATGCCGTATTGGGAATTGGTCAAACGCGTTTTCTTGTGAAGTCTTGGCGCGGATGCGCCGTATCTCTTTAGTTGGATACGACATATTGGTGAAATTTTAGCAATCTTCAAATATCTTTGTTTTAGCTCCAAATTATGCGCCTTTTAGCTTGTCTTCACAAAACACTCCTGAATTACTGCATTTATCAACTTTAAAGCAATTAAGTACCAAATAATGTAATAATTATATAAAAGTGGGCAAAATAGATAGGATAAATGATATGATAAAGTGACATTATTTGATGTCATCAAATATCCCCCTGCTTGAATCCTACTTGTCCTCAAGTAGACTTTAGAAAAAGTTTTAGTTTATGAAAATGTGTCCCAACCGAAGTTGAGGTTTTTTCGTTTAAGCATCGTTTTGTCCTAATCACCTGTACATAACCAAGCTCCTCACGAAATATGGAAATGAAAACACTCAGATCACTCAACTAATCTAGGGTGCAACATTTAAGTAGTACGCTCAATTGCTCGGTCGTGATTAGCTTCGTATCATAGGCTTGGCAAGGATACACATCTCCACCGCTAAAGCTAAGGAAGAACAAGTCAAAAGCTAAATTAGGTTAAGAAGGCTTACGGTTGATCATTCAACAGTCTTTCACCATAAGTACCACACCAACAAGGCAGCTGTATCATATATACACGGCCGTAACGACAGAATAGACATATACAATCCGAACACATCCCTGTTCGTGTTTAACCAGCGGTTAGGATGAAGAATGATATAGGGTAGGGACCTTCTAACTTTCACCAAAAGTCATCATCCAACAAGGCAGCTGAGACATGCATACATGGCCGTAACGACGGAATAGACATGCATGCTCGAACAAGTCCTCGTTCGAGTAGACACTAAGGTTAGTTGCTAGGAAAGGGAAGTAAAATGGTTGTTAAATAAAATTCACAAAACAAATAGATTAAGCCAACAAATAAGGTGCGGTTGCTAGTAACTTCCCCTGACCGTTCCATGATAAAGACTCGAATATATAGACAGACGCCTCAATCATAGAAATGACAAAGATAACCAAAGTTGACGTTCTCATAACGGTCAACTTCCCTTACATCCCGCTCTTTACATACTGTTAGGATCTTAGATTTGATGATTACAAAACTACATATGCACAAATAAAGAAAGATGAAACAACAAGGACTTAATGTGATAAATTAAGTTAGCTTTCTTTGTAAGCTAGGTTTTCTTGTAAACCCTCTATATAAAGAGTATTAGAGGCGTCTGTTTTAGATATCCATTATAGTTCTCTCTAATGAGAGTCTAGACACACCAAAGAAAGCGTGTGTATATTAGTTAGTTTATTAGATAGTTAATGTAGCCTCAAGGATTGTGGATCCTTGTTACAGTTTGTAACCATTTATTCTGATCAAATTAATGGAGGCCTTAATGTTTAGTAGTAAAACCTTGTTTAACAACATTACTATTCTTTATAATTTCCGTTGTGCTTATTAATGTTGTTTGTAAAACTAATCCTAGATGGGCAAAACGATCTCCGCAATTGGTATCAGAGCAGGTTGCTCTTGATATCTAAGATTCTCAAGGTTTTATTCGTGATTTCTGATTGATGTTCTGTTTTTCTGCAAAGAGTAAAATTGGTAAAAATAGGGTTTTGAAAGAAACCTTAATTCATAAAAACAAAAAAGGTGTAATTCTGTGGTTACAATAGCAAACACGGATGTACAAGTTTTCCATATAAATCTCAAGAGTTCTTATGAAGTACATCAATTACGACAAGATGTTGAAGACACAAGGTTGCTGTGTTTGATTCGTTGACAAGAACCAAGAATAAAGCTGTTGTGTATTCCAGTTCAAGCATCATGATCAGAAAGGTTTTTGATGTTGTTGTTCATGGTTATTGTGGGTTCTGTGTATACATACATGATCGTGTGTTCTAAAGGAAAAGAAGCTTTCAAGCAGCAAGTGTGTTCCATTATAAAGGGTTTTGGTGTTCGTGTTTATACAACAGGGACAGTGTTTATATTTGAATCTTGTTCGTCGAAGGTTTACTGGAAGATCTTTGGTTTGAGCATGACAGTGAAAGAAGGTTTATTCATGACATCCATAGCAGGTTCGTGATTTTGATAAGCCCAAGTTAATGCTGCTCGTTGGTTCTTTACTTATGTCGGTAATGTTACTTTAGTACTGCTGGTATCTCATTAGTACTGCTTGTGCACATATCAATACCGCAAACCTATTTGTTTGTACTACTGCTCTTATTTGCTCGTGTACAAGTAATACTGCTGCCTTGGTGGATTAATACTGCTTCTTGTATCACGATTGCAATACATTTGTGCTGCGTATGTTTCTGGTTTTCTTTTGTTGTAGGTTTCCTTTGTCATACATTTGAACACACAAAGTGTGATTGTTTAAGAAAATATTAGTATGCTCACTTGCTATTAAGACATGCCTACGTTTAAGAGTTTATATTGTTGTCCTTCCAACGTTTGTACAGCTAGAATAAGTGACAAGTCAGCAACAGTTAAGCGACAGAAAAATGTGTCACTAAATGAATTAGGAGGAAGGTGAGTGCGTTATTGTGACAGTTTATTGACAGCTTTATGATGGAAAAAGCATTGCTGATTGGATTGGATGTTTGTACCGCTAGCGTTTTTCATTTACTACTGCTGGGTTTGATTGTTAGTACTGCCAGAGTACTTTGTACTGCTAGTTTTGTCTGACGTTGGACAACAGACGCGTTTGGATCTCGGATGGAACTATTTTTTACAATAGTTTATTCCTATTTATTTTATGGCTCATTTTGGAGATTTATTTGAAGATGTGATTACAAAGACAATTGAATTATCACTTATTGATGTTGTAGTTGAGTTTCACAGATGCGTGTTCTTATCATATCTTTTACTGTCGTGGGATTATAGAGGAACATTGACTTTAAAGATAACTTGTTCGTGCTTACAATGGTGTGACGAAGACTTGTCAAAATCTAGCAAAGGTGTGTGATTTTTCTTATGGTGCTCAATGCTCACATTTGCTATCACATAGTATGTGTCTCATAGAAGATGAGGTTTTTGTCAAGAGGTTGCGGTCTACTTATATTTCACAGATTTATTTATAAGTTCGACGTCACGTGGATAGTGGAAGACATAAGACACAAGTTTGGGAGATTCTACTTCTTCATCAAATTCGTTATACTCAGTTTTCTTCATCAGTAATCACTACATAGAGCCTACAGAGTTCGAGATTCAAAAGATGGTAAACATATTGGTTTCAGGGGAAGCTTATTGATTAAATGTTTAACCATCTACATGCACCACTTAAGGGGAAGTGTTTACAAGTTGCATATCTTTAGAAGACCCCTATTGGATGATTACAAAAAGGGGAAGAAGACTACAAGATATATGATTTGCAACTTATTTTGTGTGGTGGCATGTTCAAGAAGATCTTAAATTCAAAGGGAAGCATTGAAGATTGTTTCATTCATGAAGATTGTTTTGTAATATCAAATAGGGGAAGATTGTTAGGATCTCAGATTTGATGAATACAAAATTACATATGCATAAATGAAGACGAATGAAACAACAAGGGATTAATATGACACTTTGGTATTCTATATCCATCATAGTTAGATCTCTCCAATGAGAGTCTAGACACACCAAAGAAAGCGTGTGTATATTAGTTAGTTTATTAGTTAGTTTATTAGATAGTTAGTGTAGCCTCAAGGATTGTGGATCCTTGTTACAGTTTGTAACCATTTATTCTAATCAAATTAATGGAGGCCTGAATGTTTAGTAGAAAAACTTTGTTGAATAACTTATCTCATAGTTAGTAATCTGTAATCACCAAAAGCAGATTAATAGAAATTATTATTTAGTTTTTCATTAGACATCTATGTATTAGTTAGTATAGGCTCCAAGGATCATTTAATCTTGGGGATATAATGAATAAAGAAAACCTTGAAGTAACATTGATGTTCGTAGTTATTCCGCTGCATATTATGTTATTCAATGTTATTATATCCTAGATGGGCTAATCGATTCTCCACAGCATTGCAGGAGAAAGTTTTGTTGAAATTACATGGAATAAGAAAACTTCTGGGGTCTCCAAGTTTAGGTGGAACTTCATTTTGGATCATTGCTGAACTTTCGTCACTTAAGAAAGTGGTAGAAATTTGTTCGATTTTATGTTTGTTGCTTATGAGCTCCTTGAGAAATTTTCCATAATTAGGCATTCCGGCTAAGACATCGATAAGAGGTACATTGATTCGAACTGCGCGGATTACGTCTAGAAATTTTCCGTATTGAGCTTCCATTTTTTCTTTCCTTAGACGTTGAGGATACGGGATTTTTGGTTTGTATGGTTTGGGTAATGTAGTTTCCTTGATTGGTTTTGAATTTTGAATTTTAGTTGTGGTGTAGTGTAACACCCCCAAATTGGGTCGCAGCGAAATAAGGGTTCGGGGCGTGTTACTTCTCAGATCAATAACACAAGATAATATAAGAACGACCAAAAAGTCGTTTAAAACTGATATATTGGATTTAATAAAGTATGTGTTACAAAAGCCCGAAGCTTTACTTGTTTACTTGTTATTATTACAAAGATTTCCACCTCATCACAGTATACAAAATGTATGCGACAAATCTTTAATGCATGACTTCAAAATATAACCCACCCATGTATCTTCGCACCTCGTGCTTAAATGCTCATCCTGAAAAACATTGCATTAAAAGTCACTTAAAGTTGGTGAATTTCATCGGTTTATGTAAATGTAATTTGCGAGGACCGCAAGACTTTCCGTGATAATGACACAGATGCAGTCTCACAAAATGAATTACGGTTTGCGTATGCCTAACTTAGCTATCTGCAGGCGAGCTATAGTGCAAGACGATAAATTGAGCTATAACTAGATCGATATGATTTCATTAGTAATTAATTGTCTACTTAAATGATACGCTACGTGTAGTTGAGCTCGTCGAGCCTGTCTCTAATCTAGCTAACACTATAGGTTCCCCGCTAACTCTGTCCTATCACGTTAGTTTCCAACCCTCGCTGATCTGATCCGTAACAATCGAACTGGTGTGAGGTCTATCCCAAATAGATCTATCTACATTAATTTCAGAGCTCACTTTTAGTAATTGACAGAGCACATATAACCTATTATCTATGATTCAATGGGCATAGTGGGTTATCGCTAATTAGGCTAATCTGTAATCTTGATAATGTACACTTGCGTCAATTTTGCTTAAACATGCAATGTTCTAACCCCAAAAACTTGTAAATTATATTTGTAAAACATGGGGCTAGAAAGCACCTTGAGAGTGATGTAAACTAATACAAAATATCCCAAGTAAAATCACGTAACGCTAACGCTCCGCGAATCAACTAGTTAATATAGGTCGATATCAGTATTCAATAGTTCGGTTGTCTAACAACCAACTGTATTATTTAATCCTATATAGTATTCATCGTACTATAGTTCGGGCTTGAATATTTTAGAGGTCTATGACATGACGTACGAGGAGTTAGGACACTTTAAATCGTAAATCCAACAACTCGTCAATATGCCATCCGAAGAAGCCTCATTATGAAATTCCCTAGTAATATAGCACTTCGATAACTAATAACATATATATTCTAAATAGCTATATCACCATCTATTCGTTTAAGTGAAATCGTAATTATAAAGTAAAAAACGTTTATTATTACGCATTTAGTAAAAATGACATAACTTTGTCGTTTTAAGTCCGTTTCTCGCGTTTTCTTAGCCACGCTTCGTTATTAAGACGAGTGATTTCATAAAATCAAATTTTTAGGTTTTTGAGATTATGTGATGAATAGTGTTTTTACTGTTCATAACAGCTATATAATCGTTTTTATACTTTTAATTAATGTAAAACCCGTTTTTGTCGTATCTTATTCGTTATAGCTCCGTTTTTAGCGATTATTTTGAGCACGTTCTCGTAATTGAAAGTTTTAACATATTATTGATGTTTACAAAGTATAAGTTTCTGCCATGAATAGTAACTTTTTATAAATTTTGTTTTATAAAGTATTTAGCGTCGTAAACTCGTAACTAGTGTATCTTCTTCGTTATTAATCCGTTTCGAAGTTTTTATCATTTTTAGAATTTATGTGATGTACTATCTTATAAAAATGATACCCCACTTTAGTTTGTTTGTATTCGAATCCAAACAGCCTTTATGTACTTATATATACTTTAATTATATTATTATTTTCATTTATCTTTTATTTACCACAAAATCCTTTTATAACCTTATAATATACTTTTGTATTTATATTATATTAGTGTAAGATCCATAATTTTTGTTCCATTAGTTTATGATCACAAGTTAATATCTCACAGAAAATTATTAACCTTTCTTAATTAACTTTTATATCACTAGTTTTACACCTTAAACATTTTCCCCTTAAACTAAACATGGTTATCATACTTATAAATTTCATTATTCCATGATATTATAATTACATATCATATGAAATGTGTTCTAAATTCATAAATCATAAGTATTGTTATCATTTTTAGATGGTTTTAAAACTAATTTGGTGATTTAGTTATATAGAACATGTAAACATATAAAGATGATCAAAGTGAAGACATAATAAGGTTTTATATATAACCTTGTATTGATTGTATGATGATGATCAATTCAACCCAAACCTTGGTTAGATCAAAAACAAAGCTTGCATGATATGAAACCCCTAGATTAGGTTTAAAAACCCTAATCTTTCTTCTTTGCTTCAACACTTGTAAATGGTTATCCAACACTTCAAATCACCTTGAAGTATCTTATATATGATGTGAGAGTACTTGTGTGGTCTTAGAAAATCAAAGTATGGATTTGTTTAGGTGGCTATTTTGAGCCGTGAGCTTAACAGAGAAGAGAGAAAGATTTTTGGTTAAGTGTTTATGAAAGTAAGAGTGAGTGCATGATATTTATACTGCTTAGGAGATATTATCAAGCCTCAAGTATATGTGCTAGGGATAATAAAGAGAGGTGGCACTTAGGAATGCACAAAGAAACAAGGGTGAAGTATCTAGATATTTCAGGGGCCTTGGTCACCAACTTGATGATTCCTTGATTTTTCATTCAAAAATTCGGACAATAATTTATATATATTATATATTTAGTATATATTTATTATATATTTTTTATAATATTATAGATATATATATATATATTTACTATATAAATAGATGATATTATTGATTATTTGTGTCATTGGGCTCTTATCGGGGTATTCGTTTAAGGTTAGTTAGGTTTTGGTGCTTCGGAATGCGGAAACCGTATTTTATCGCGAAACGTATGACATTTTAGTAAAACAATAAAAATAAGATGACAAAGTTGATAATTATCTTATAATTATCATTTAACACTTTTCTTGTTGTAAACGTTTTATTAGTTTAATGCCCGTTTACATTGAATGGAATCATTTTTAGATTAGCGATTTAGCTTAACTATTACGATTTAAGAGATAAGCGTTAAAACCTAAAAATAAATTGTGAATTACATAATATCATACAATGACCTAAAACACGAGGTGTTATAGTCTTCCCCCATTAAATGTGCCTTGTCCTCAAGGCTTATGACACGGCACTTGATGATGGTGCGGTCTTGGTGAAGAGGTGTGGATATTTCTTCCTGAATTGATCTTCACGTTCACATGTAACTCAGGACCTTGCCTAAAGTTCCATCGAACCTTGACAATTGGGACACGGATTCGCCTCAATGTTTAATTTGTGGATCTATGATTTCTAAGGGCTCTTCAACAAAATGAAGCCTTGTCATCCAACTTGGTAGTCCTTCCAATGGATACGACTAAGGGATTGTCAGATAACATTTATTCAAGGTGGATAACGTGAAAACGTATTGTGGACCATTGTCACTCATTGAGGAAGCTCAAACTTGTAAGCAATGCTTCTAACCCTTTTTTTCAATTACTTTGAAGGTTCTGACCATATTGGGGTTTAACTTCCCCCGTTTGCCAAAACGTACGACCCCTTTCCAAGGCGAAACCTTAAGCATAACCTTATCTCAAACTTGAAATCTCCATCGATTTACGCTTTAAATCAGGTAGCTCTTTTGTCGATCGTGAGCGGTGGTGAAACCTTTGTTTAATCCGGATGGATCTTCTTTTGTCTGTTTTCTTGCTTAATTCTGGACCAGTGAGTTGAACTTGTCCAACCTCGGCCCAACACACGGGTGAACGACACTTTCAACCATAAAGTGCTTCAAACGGTGCAGCCTTAATGCTAGCATGATAACTGTTGTTGTATGAAAACTCGACTAATGGCAAATGTTTAACCCAACCATTTCTAAAGTCGATTACGCAATCACGTAGCATATCCTTGAGAGTTTGGATGGTTCTCTCACTTTGTCCGTCGGTTTGCAGATGATATGCAGTACTCATATCCAAACTTGTACCCAAAGCCTTCTGAAGTGACCTCCAGAAATTTGATGCGAACCGAGGGTCACGATCACAGATGATTGAGACAGGTATGCCATGCTTCGTAACTACATCCTTTAGGTACATTCTCGCCAGTTTATCCATAGGATCCGTTTCCCTTATTGGCATAAAAATGACAGACTTTGTAAGTCGGTCAACGATCACCCAAATAGTGTCATAACCTTGTGAAGACTTAGGAAGCTTCGTGACAAAATCTATCGTGATGTTGTCCCACTTCCATTAAGGTATCTCGGGTTGTACTAACAAACCCGATGGTCTCTGATGTTCGGCCTTGACCTTAGCACAGGTCAAACACTTTGCTCAAATAGTGGCAGATGTTAGCTTCATATTTGGGCACCAATATATTTTCTTCTATCCTGGTACATCTTGTATGAACACGATAGGAAATAGCAGTATTTAGATTTGTCGAGTCTCGCTTGCTGTTCACAATCCTTAAGTCGCCTAACTGGTAAAACCAACTTGCATTTAAGCATATAGTTCCATCGTACGTTGGTTCCAACTTTTCCATTCTAGTTTCTTAGCATCATTTTGAATTCTCAACCAATATACCTCCAACATCCTCCTTCTTGATGTTATCCGGCTTTCGTGCTTCAGTCTGTGCTTTCAAGATTGGTTTAAGGAAGAGCCAAGCCTATTGTCATCACTAAGGCCCGAACATTAGTGGTTCTCGTTCTTCCTGCTCAGAGCATCAGCAACAACATTGCTTCTTTGGGTGATAACGGAAATTTCGCAATCGTAATCATCAGCAATCTAACCAGCGAGTTGCCTATATTTTTAATTTCCTTTGATCAAGGATGTGTTGTAACTTTGTGATCAGTGAACACTGTGCACTGGTTCGTTACAGATAGTGCCTTTAAATTTTTGACGCGTAACATATGCCCAAGTTCTAAATAATGAGGTCGTATAGTTCTTGTCATGAATTTTTAATAGGTGATGCATAAGTAATTACATTTTCGCTTTTGCATCATCACATGCGCCCAAACCATTCTTTGAAGCATGCAGTATGCGGTGAAATCTTCGCTTCCTTCAGGTAAGGCCAGGATGTTTGCTCTGCACAGCTTTCTGCTTCAACAATTGAAAGTGATTCTTGTTATATCGCCATAATCAACTTGACACCTTCTGGGTTAGTTGTTCCATTGACTTGGCGAGATCTTTAAAACCCTTCGATGAATCTTTTATAATAGCGCAAGGCCAAAAAATTAGCGAATCTATGTTGGTGTTTTAGGGACGCCCGATCTTGTTAGATTCAATCTTGGCAAGGTAACATGAATACCTCGACAGGTCAATCACTCAAGTGAGCGAGGAATTGTACCCTGGAGATCCAGAAGTTACACTTGGAGAACTTGAGGGTACAATTCTTCCTTATAAGCAATTTTTAAAGATCTGCCTCAAGGTGTTTCTTTCATATTCTTTCTTACTATTTGGGAGTAAGATCAAATTGTCATCGATGAAGACAATTACAAACTTGTCCAGTACGGTTTAACACCCGGTTTCATAAGGTACATGAACCACGGCCCGGTGGATTAGTCAATTAAAAAAAATAAAAAACAAAAGACATGACTTGGAATTCATGTGACGTATCGAGTCCTGATGCAGTATGGATGTCTTTTCTCGAACTTTCAACTGGTGTGATACATGACCTCAGATCGATCTTTGAATAAATACTCGACCCTTGCAGCTGGTCGAATAGGTCATCGATCCTTAGGAGTGGGTAGCGGTTCTTTACTGTCAGTTTGTTTAATTCCCTGTAATCCGATGACATCCGGAAAATAACCAATCTTTCTTCTTTACAAACAAAAACCAGAGCTCCCCAGGGTGAGGTACTTGGTCGTAATGCCTTTGTTCGTAAGTTCCTGTAGGTTGCTCGCTAGCTCCTTCATTTGGGACGGTTAATCTATATGGTGCCGTGTACGGTCCGTAGCACAAGGAAGTGTTACATAATCGATTCGAAACCAACTTTGTCGAGTGGGTGGTTATGACCCGGCCAAGTCCTAAGATAGGAAAGACTTCAGGAGAAATTCTTAAAACAACTGGCACATCTTCAAGTCGTTTCTCCTTTGACTTGTCTTCGTCTTTGGTTGCGGTGATATTTGCTAAGAATACGTGACATCCCTTCGTTAAATACTCTTGAGCCTTAGTACACGAGATGATGTTTAATCGGGGTCCCATTGTTTTATTCGCTATTCCGTACCACGAACGTTTAAATTTCATCTCTAAAAGGAATACGAATGATATTTCCGCACACAGACATTACGGCATGGTACTTTGCAACCAATCCATAACATTTATCACGTCAAAAAACTAACTAGTTCTACGGGCATTAGGTCTATGTGAAAGGATGATTAAGAGGTTAAAATACAACCACCATGATCTATAGTATTTTAACCCAATATTCGCGCCCGCGTAGTTCGACATTATAATCATGATCTAATGCAGTCAGAGTGATAACAATTCGAGAGCTAAATGCAGTAGATACAAAACTCCTATCAGCACCGGTATCAAATAAAATAGATGCATATCGGTTGTTTAGGAGAAAACGTACCGTGACTGACATTGTTGTTGGGTTTTTGCCCTGCATTCCACGGCATAGCTCTTTTGCTGAGCCCTTGGCTTTTCCAACCTAATTTCCTCGGTTGTTGTTATTCTTCAATTTTTAGGCAAATCCTCTTGAAATGCCCTTTGAGCAACCACATTCAAACAAAAGCCCTATGTTAGCCCCCAGTGTTGACATTTAGGGGATTCCTGCAGTCATGAGATAAATGACCAAATCGGTTGCACTTGTGGCATTTGGGAGCACAAGGACCATCATGGTGATAGTTACGTTTGGAACATAGAGGTCTAGGCCCTCCGTATGGTCTCCTGTCACCATTTCCTGCGGCATAAGCTCTTCCAGTGTTTTGTCTCTTATTTGCTTGCTGATTCTGGTTGTTCCTGGCGGTGTCATCAGACTTTCTTTTGTTGTCAGCCTGACATTCGGCCTAAGTGTTGATCTTCTTATCCATGAGTTCAGTGGCGAACTCAATGGCATCCTGCATAGTTTTTGGCTTAGTTGCCATCGCACTGCCATGGATCGTGTCAGGCAAGCCACCAACATATTTCTCAACTTGGTCTATTTCTTCTGGAAACATCCGATTGCACATTAGTGCCAGTTCTTGGAAACATTGGCTATAGGTTACCACATCGATACCCTTCACCTTCAAATTCTACATTTTAAACTCCAGCTTCTTAATTTTGCCCTTTGGGCAGTATTTTTTTGTCATCATCTTTTTCAGTGTCCTCTATGGCATTGCATGGGCAGCTTCAGGAGTAATGGTCTTAACATGGGAGTTCCACCATGTAAGAGCATTTCCTTGCAGGGTACACGTAGCAAATTTGACCTGGCATGCTACTGTACAGTTGCTTATGCTGTAAACAGACTCCATCTTTTCAAACCACTGAGTGAGTCCAACCACTCCCTCAGTGCCCTTGAAGTTCAAGGGTTGGCATTTTAGGAAGTCCGGGTAGGTGCATTCACGAGCAACTTGCACAGGCCTTCTGGCACCCGTTCCTAAAGTATGGCTATCATCGCCATTCCTGGTTGCATCACGTGCTGCCAGTGCAGCAGTAACGCCTTCGTTAATCATTGCCTGAATTTGGGCATTGGTGACAGATGTAGTGGTATGAGTGTCTGTGACTGGTGTTGGTGTTGCATCTGGGTTTAACCTCGTGGTCTTTCTCTTTGGTGCCATTTTCTTTAAATCACAAGAAAACATAATACCCGTTAGATTTCATAAAATCATAACTATGACATAACATATACACATTAAATAAAACGAGATCACATCACACAGTGAAGTGTACAACTTGTTATTGAAATTAACCATGGTATAACCAAATCGACATTCATTTATAATAAATTCGATTTCATAGATAACGTAATCCGTCCATTTCATATATAACTTGGAAAAACATACATGTTCGGTTCAGATACAAGATGATTACTACACTTAGGTTACAAGACAAAAGAAACAACCTAAAGCCATACTAGCCGGGATATACCCGTAACACTTAGTATGCTGTACAAGATAGATAATACCTGAACAAAAGACCTATACTGGGTAGCTAAACAAAACAAAAGATCTATACAGTCTGCTAGCTGGGAATAACCCATAATACTTAACAGACTGCATAGCATAGCTACAACATAACCAAATCTAGGAACTGCTACCAGCCTCTCCTAGTGCATCTGGTTGTGCCGGACCTTTTGCGGGTCCATGTTGTCTCTAAAACTCGACCATCTGAGTCTGTAGTCCTTTCAGCAACTTTAATGCCTCAGCCAACTGGACCTGCCTCTGGTAGTCTGCTTGTAGCATCTCTAAAGTCACAACTTAACTCTTACAGTCAGCTGCCTCCAACTGTGAAATTACTGCCTGCTGACCCATCACTACAGAACGTAATGCCAAGATATTTGAACGTGTCATATAGCTAACCTCTATGGAGCGTCCCCATGCCTCTCGGGAAACCAGAGCCTCCTGATCTAGTAGTCGTACAGTCTCATAGTGGTACTGACTATCATCAAACAATGTCTCAACATTATAATATATCTGGGTTTGCCTATCCTGAGTATCCTCTATCACAGCATAGATATCCTGCGTGTCCTGCTCCTTAACTACAGTAAGCTCAGTCACCCTAGCATTGACCCCTCCAAGGGTCATCAGTGCTACCTCCTCAACAGCCTCTCTCGGGTCTATCCAAACATCTCTAATCCCATAGCCGACCTCCTCAGCTCTCCGTCATCTGATCTTGGTATCCATAGTACCGACAAACCCATAGTCTACCCTACGACCTCTAATCGGTCTAGTGGTAGCTGCAACTGAACTCTCTCCAATATCGTACCTAGGACCAAGGTCAATACCCAACCTCTTTCGAGGTAGTAGTGTAATCTCGGGCCTGTCTGTCCTGTGGTCAGAAGATAGTAACTGCAAAGGTGGTGATGCAGGTAATACAGATGCTGGTGGTGATGCTGGAAATAGGGGAAATGGTATATGTGGTAATGGAGATGATAGTGGAGTAAATGGTGATGGTGGTGGGGTGGTTAAGGCAAGGCGTCTCTCGACCTCTTCCCTAGGAGGAAGTGATATGGATGGCTCATCCCGGATAGATATCCTGGCAGTCATACGGTGTACAGGTGGGACAGAGTCGGCCGGAGCTGGGTGCTCCTCCTCCTCCTCCTCATCATCATCATCATCATCCCTATCAGCAGGGTAATCAGCTGGATCCTCCTCGGGATCCTCATCGTCCTCCTCCGTCTCCTCCTCTGGATCAGACTCAGGAACATATCCTGGTGAATCTGCAGTGGGTGAGGCAACAACAGGTAGTGGCTTCTCCTCGGCTTGGAGTATCTCATCCTTATGTGGCATGTACTCAGGGTACATCGGCTCAGGAACAAAGTCCAGTGGGGGAGGTAATTGCGGCTCCTCGGGGCCAAGTATGTAGTCAGGCGATGGTGGAACCTGATAAGCAGCCATTATGTAAGCATATGGGTCCTCTGGCATAATGGGTGGTCCATCGACTCCTGGTGAACCAATGTCTGACCCATCCTCAAATGGACTGGACACTGCCGTGTAGGTGACCGTGGAATCTTCCAAATCTGACATAACCGTATCTGAAACTCCAACATAACTTATATTAGTATTTAATATAAGACTCTTATAGTAATATACATTTATATCATAACATGTATATCAATCATGAATATCAATCATGCATTGCATCTAGCCAACCGACTAATGCACCATAAGTGTATGTATGCTCTGAAAAACCCTTTGTATGAATGCAATGTTTGAAAACGGTTATAGTCCAGCAAAACATTTGACTTGGTTCTCTTAACCTTGGCTCTTATACCATAATCTGTAACACCCCCAAATTGGGTTCGCAGCAGAAAAATGGTCCAGTCGTGTTAACATCTCAGATCAATCACAAAGAAAATATCAAGAACAGACCAAAAAGTCATATTAAAACTGATACATTGGGATTAACAAAATTTTGTGTTACAAAAAGCCCGAAGCTTTACTTGTTTACTTGTTCAAATTACAAAGATTCTAGCCCATAACAAATATACAAAATGTAATGCGACCAAATCTTTAATGCATGACTTCAAATATAACCACCAATTATCCTTCGCACCACGTGCTTAATGATCTCCTAAAAACATTGCATTTAAAACGTCAACAATAACGTTGGTGAATTTCATAGTTTATTAAATGTATATGCAAGACGAAAGACGTTTCCCCGTGATAAGGCAACTGAGACCATCACAAAATGTAATTACGTTTCCCTAAGTTCATGACACGAGCCTAGTCATAAATGATTACAATATATAAATATGCCTACATGCCCGTGATGATGTTCAATCCCTAGATCCAAAATCAACATGATATAACGTTCGTTTCCAGTGATAGCTAGTCACCCGAACGGGGAAGGTCAATCCCAAATAGACTCTATCTATAATACATTCACAGCTTACATTCCAGTTATTGTCAGTTCATGATTCCACGGCATAGTGGTTCGCTAACTTATTAGCAAACGTAATCATGATAAAATGTACACTTGCGTCCAATTTGTAAAACATGCATATGTTTCTCCCCCCAAAAAAACTTGTAAATTAAAAATTGTAAAACATGGGGTTATGAACTCACCTTGAGTGAGTAAATTGATAATAAAATATCTCAAATAAAAACGCGTCACGCTAACGCCCGAATGCAACCTAGTTAATATAGGTCGAATCAGTATTCAAGTACGTTGTCTAACAACAACCATATATAATCCTATATAGTTATCATCGTGGTATCGTTCGGGCTATCATAATTAAGAGGTCATGACATGACGTACGAGGAGTTAGGACACTTTAAATCGTAAATCCAACAACTCGTCAATACGCCATCCGAAGAAGCCTCATTATGAAATTCCCTAGTAATATAGCACTTTGATAACTAATAACATATTTATATATCTATATAGCTATATCACCATCTAATCGTTTAAGTGAAATCGTATTTATAAAGTAAAAACATTTATAATTACGCCTTTAGCAAAAACGACATAACTTTGTCGTTTTAAGTCTGTTTCTCGCGTTTCTTACGCCCACGCTTTCGTATTAAGACGAGTGATCATAAAATCACATTTTTAGGTTTTTGAGATTCTGTGATGAATAGTGTTTTACTGTTCATAACAGCTATAAAATTGTTTTTATACTTTTAATTAACGTAAAACCCGTTTTAGTCGTATCTTATTCGTTATAGCTCCGTTTTTAGCGATTCTTTCGAACACGTTCTCGTAATTGAAAGTTTTATCATATTATTGATGTTTACAAAGTATAAGTTACTGCCATGAATAGTAACTTTTTATAAAATTTGTTTTATAAAGTATTTAGCGTCGTAAACTCGTAACTAGTGTATCTTCTTCATTATTAATCCATTTTTCAAGTTTCTTATCATTTTGGAATCCTTATGAGATGTAATATCTTTATAAAACCTAATATGGCTGCTTCCAAATTCGAACCAAAACAGAAAGTTTATGGTTTTTGTGATATACCGGCATGTTTTAAGCTTGATTTTTGTACCATTAAGCTTCAATACCTTATTACAACTACTTTACAACATTTATATCTTATGTCTTACATATATAAAGTCCATTAGTTCATATTTTATCCATGGTTTAAGACAACAAGTCCTCAACCTCACTTTTAATCACAACTTTATAAAAGAAACCCTAATTTGTACATATTCATTTTTATACTTAACCAAGTGTGTACAAGAGTTATAATTTCATTTTAACATCATAATAGCATCCATATAACATGTAAATAAGTTCACAAAACATTGATCATAAGTAAAAATCCCTTTCACATATTCAAAACATTGATAATAAGTAAAAATTCATTTTACATATTCAAAAGTATCCTAGATGGTGATTTAACTAAGTAGAACATATGAACACATATAATCATGAAAATGAAAAGATAAAGGTTTGAAGAGGACCTTATGATGAACAATGATGATAGAAAACACAATCTAAACCCTTGTTTAGATTAAGAACCAAAGCTAGCACACTTGAAAACCCTAATTTCCTTTTCTTGCTTCCTTGCTTGCAAATGCTTAACCAAGTCTTGGATCCTTCTTAGAATACCTTAAATATGATGTGTGTATGCTTGTATAATGATAGAAAATCAAACTATGGATTTGTTTTGGTTGAGGTTTTGAGCCGTGGGTTGGTAACAGTGACAAAGGGAGTATTTTTGTGATTTTCTTGTAAAGAAGTGAAGAGTATGAGTTCCTAGCTCACACATGCATGTATATATATACTACTTGGTAGATATTATGAGATATTATGGTGTCTAGTTGATCATATGAAAGGTGGCAAGGATTGGAAGACATGAGAACAAGATAGGGCTTATTAGGGATAAGAATGGCTAGTCATGAGTTCAAGTTGCATGCAAGATCTTTTATGAAGCTTCTTGGTGACTCTTGGCTTATCCCACATACATATACACGTTATATATGGATGTGTATGAGCAAGATAAATATCTTTGATCTTTATTTGATGTATTCTTGTATTATTTGAAGTATAATGTAGTAAAGGTTTAATAAAATGTATAACTTGCACATGGTAGAGTTTGATTTGAATTCTTTCATGAGGAATATGTATAAAGTGATAAATACTTGAAGTTTTAAATAAACTTTAAGTATTGGGTACAAATTTTGGGTATTTGATGAAGCGTAGATAAGTTAACGTGTTTCCGGGAAGGCCTAAACGTACTTTATCGTGAAACGTAACCACTTAACGTAACCAATAAAAATAAAATGTGCAATGTTAATAATTATCCTCTAAATAATCATATAACACTTTCTTGATGTAAACATTTAATCGTTTAATGCCCGTTTACATTGAATGATCATTTTTAGTTTACGCGATTTCACTTAACGGTTACGATTTAAAGCAAACGCGTAAAACCCTAAAAATAAATAGTGGATTACATAATGTCGTACAATGACCTAAAACACGAGGTGTTATAGTCTTCCCCCGTTAAGTGAGCCTTGTCCTCAAGGCTTATGACACGGCACTTGATGATGGTGCGGTCTTGGTGAAGAGGTGTGGATATTTCTTCCTGAATTGATCTTCACGTTCCCACGTAAACTCAGGGCCCCGCCTAGAGTTCCATCGAACCTTGACAATTGGGACACGGCTTCGCCTCAATTGTTTGACTTCGCGATCCATGATTTCTACAGGCTCTTCAACAAAATGAAGCTTGTCATCCACTTGGAGTCCTTCCAACGGAACGACTAATGGATCGTCAGAATAACATTTCTTCAAGTTGGATACATGAAACGTATTGTGGACCCTGCTCAGCTCTTGAGGAAGCTCAAGCTTGTAAGCAACGGCTCCAACCTTTTTCAACACTTTGAAAGGTCCGACATATCTGGGGTTTAACTTCCCCCGTTTGCCAAAACGTACGACCCCTTTCCAAGGCGAAACCTTAAGCATAACTTTATCTCCAACTTGAAACTCCATCGGTTTACGCTTTAAATCAGCGTAGCTCTTTTGTCGATCGCGAGCGGTTTGAATCCTTTGTTTAATCTGGATGATCCTCTCCGTTGTTTCTTGCACTAATTCTGGACCAGTGAGTTGAACTTGTCCAACCTCGGCCCAACACACGGGTGAACGACACTTTCGACCATAAAGTGCTTCAAACGGTGCAGCCTTAATGCTAGCATGATAACTGTTATTGTATGAAAACTCGACTAATGGCAAATGTTTAACCCAACCATTTCCAAAGTCGATTACGCAAGCACGTAGCATATCCTCGAGAGTTTGGATGGTTCTCTCGCTTTGTCCGTCGGTTTGCGGATGATATGCAGTACTCATATCCCAAACTTGTACCCAAAGCTTCTAAGTGACTTCTAGAAATTTGATAGAGAGACCGAGGGTCACGATCACAGATAATTAGACGGGAATTCCAAGTCTTCGTGACTACCTCTTTTAGGTACATTCTCGCCAGTTTTATCCAAGGGACCCGTCCCTCATGGGCATAAAAATGGCAGACTATTGTAATGTCGTCACGACACCCAAAAAGAGTCATTAACCCTGTGACGACATTAGAACTGTGTGACAAAATCCATATGATTTGTCCACTCCCATTGAAGGTATCTCGGTTGTACTAACAAACCCGATGGTCCTCTTGTGGTCAGCCCTTGACCTGTAGCACATGTCAAACACCTTTTCTAACAAGGTGGCGAAGTTTAGCTTTCTATTGGGCCACCAGTATAGTTTCTTCATATCCTGGTACATCTTGTCAGAACCTGGATGAATAGAGTATTTAGACTTGTGGGACTCGTGCATGATCACATTCCTTAAGTCGCCATAACATGGTAACCAACTCCTGCCATTTAAGCACAGAGTTCCATCCGCACGTGGTTCTAACTTTTCGTTCTAAGTTTCTCCGAATCTTTTGAATTCTCAACCAATGTACCTCCAACATCTTCCATCTTGATGTATCTCCGGCTTTCGTGCTTCAGGTCTGAGCTTTCAAGATTGATTTAGGAAGATCCATGTCCAATAAGTCATCACTAAGGCCCGAACCCTTAGTGGTTCTCGTTCCTTCCTGCTCAGAGCATCAGCAACAACATTCGCCTTCCCTGGGTGATAACGAATTTCGCAATCGTAATCACTCAGCAACTCTAACCAGCGACGTTGCCTCATATTTAATTCCTTCTGATCAAGAATGTGTTGTAAACTCTTGTGATCAGTGAACACCGTGCACTGTTCCGTACAGATAGTGGCTCTAAATTTTTAGAGCGAACACTACTACCCTAAGTCTAAGATCAAGAGACGTATAGTTTCTTTTTTCAAGAATTTTTAACTGTGATGATCTAATACAATCACCTTTTCTCTTTGCAACCACACAGCGCTCCAAACCCTACCTTTGAAGCATCGCAGTAATCGATGAAAATCTTTGCTTCCCTCAGGTAAGGACCAGGATGTGCAACTGTACACTTCTTGACTTCAATAGTTGAAAAGCTATTTCTTGTTTATCGCCCCCAATCAAACATGACACCTTTCTGGGTTATTTTAGGTCATTGTCTTGGCGCTCTTTTGAAAACCCTTCGATGAATCAACCGATAATAGCCGGGCAAGGCCCAAAAATTGGCGATTCCCGTTAGGTGTTTTTAGGAGACGCCCAATCTTGATAGATTCAATCTTGCAAGGGTCAACGTGAATACCTCGACATCAATCACGACCGAGGAATTGTACCCAGAGATCCGAATTCACACTTGGAGACTTGCGTACAATTCCTTCCTTCTTAAGCAATTTCAAGATCTACCTAAGTGTTTCCTTCATGTTTCCCTTCTTACGTTTTGCAGTAGATCAAGATGTCATCGATGAATACAATTACAAACTTGTCCAAATACGGTTTACACACCCGGTTCATGAGATCCATGATTACGGCAGATGCATTAGTCAACACAAAAGACATGACTGGAATTCAACTAATATAGTGACCAGTATCGAGTCCTGAATGCAAGTCTGGGAATGTCTTCTTCTCGAACCCTCAACAGTGATACCCTGACCTCAGATCGATCTTTGAATAATACTTGACCCTTGCGCTGTCGACATAGTCATCGATCTTGGGAGTGGGTACGGTTCTTTACTGTCATTTTTGTTCAATTCCCTGTAATCGAGACCATATTTCTTCTTTCAAACATAACCTGAGCTCACCAGGGTGAGGTAACTCGACTATAAGAAGCCTTTGTCCGTAATTCCTGTAGTTGCTCCGCTAGTTCCTTCATTACGAACGGTGACTAACTATAGTGCCCGTTGCTACAGTGTAGCACGCCGTCCAAATTGATTCTGAAACTCCACGTGTGAGGTGGTGTGGTATCTCTGGCAAATCCTTAGGAAAGACTTCAGGACTTTTTTGAAACAAAGGCACATCTTCAAGTTCGTTTCTCCTATGAATTGTCTTCGTCTTGGTGCGGTGATAATTTGCTAAGAATACATGACATCCCCTTCATTAATACTCTTAAGCCTTTATACACGAGATGATGTTTAATCGGGTCCGTGTTTATTGCTTCTTCCTCACCAACGAACGAATAAAATTTCATCTCCAAAGGAATACGAAACGATTTTTTTTTTTCTTTTCTGCACATACAATAACGGCATGGTACTTTGCCAACCAATCCATACCAATTATTACGTCAAAACTACCTAGTTCTACGGGCATTAGGTCTATGTTGAAAGGATGATTTAAGAGGTTTAACGTACAACCCCAGATAATAGTGTTTAACCTAACTATTCACCCGTCGGCTAGTTCGACATTATAATCATGATCTAATGCATGTTGAGTGATAACAATTGCGAGAGCAAAATGCATAGATACAACACTTCTATCAGCCTGTATCAAATAAAATAGATGCAATATCGGTTGTTTAGGAGAAACTACCCGTGAACGACATTGTTCCGGTTTTGCCCCTGCATTGCCCATGTGCATACACTTTGCCTTAGCCTTGGCATTTCAGCCTGATTACCCCGTTGTTGTTGTTTTCTTGCCCCAAATTATTTTTTGGTCAATCTTCTTGAAATGCCCCTGACACCACATTCATAACAAGCCCTCTATATTAGCCCCAGAGTTTACATTTGGGGATTCTGCAGTCACGACATAAATGACCAAATCGTTTTGCACCTGTGTCCCTCCGTATGGTCTCCTGTCACCATTTCCTGCGGCATAAGCCTTCCAGTGGATTTGTCTCTTGTTTGGTGCTGATTCTGGTGATTCCTGGCGGTGTCTCATACAGACTTTCTTTTGTTGTCAGCCTACGTTCAGGCCCCAAGTGTTGATCTTCTTGTCCATGAGTTCAATGGCGAACTCAATGCATCCTGCATAGTTTTTGCTTAGTTGCCATCACACTGCCATGGATCATGTCGGGCAAGCCACCGACATATTTCTCAACTTGGTCTATTTCTTCTGGAAACATCCGATCGCACATTAGTGCCAGTTCTTGGAAACGTTGGCTATAGGTTACCACATCGGTACCCTTCACCTTCAATCAACATTCGATACTCCAGTTTCTTAATTCGCCCCTTGGGCATTAATTATCTGTCATAATCTTTTTTAGTGTCATCCATGGCATTGCATGGGCACTCAATGAGTAGTTGGTCATAACGGTGGGAGTTCCCACCATGTAAGACATTTCTTGTAGAGTAACGACGTATCAAATTGTGACCTGGCATGCCTACTGTATATTGCTTAAGCTGTAAACAACCCCATCTTTTCAACCACTGAGATGAGTCAACAACCCCTTAGTGCCCTTGAAGTTCAAGGGTTGGCATTTTAGGAAGTCCGGGTAGGTGCATTCACGAGCAACCTGCACAGGCCTTCTAGCACCCATTCCTGAAGTATGGCTATCATTGCCATTTCTGGTTGCATCACGAGTTGCTAGTGAACAGTAACGCCTGCGTCAATCATTGCCTGAATTTGGCATTGGTACAGATTGTATGGTATGAGTGTCCTATGACTGGTGTTGGTGTTGCATCTAAGTATAACCTCGTGGTCCTTCTCTTTGGTGCCATTTTCTTTAAATCACAAGAAAACATAATACTCGTTAGATTTCATAAAATCATAATTATGACATAACATATACACATTAAATAAAACGAGATCACATCACACAGTGAAATGTACAACTGTTTATTGAAATAAACCTAGTATTCCCAATCGCCATTCATTCAATATAAATCGATTCATAGATAACATAATCCGTCCATTTCATAAATAACATGGAAAAACATGACATGTTCCGTCAGATACAAGAATGATTAACTACACTAATAGGTTATACAAGAAAAAGAAATATCCTAAAGCCGATACTAGCCGAGCTATACCCGTAACACTTAGTATGCTGTACAAGTAATAATCCTGAACAAGAAAGACCTATAACTGGGTCGCTAAACAAAACAAAGATCTATTCATCTGCTAGCAAGGAAAAACCCATATACTTAGACAGGGCAGCAAGCATAGTCTATAACATAATCAAATCTAGGAACAGCTACCACCCTCCTAGTGCATCATGCTGTGTCAAACCTTTTTTTTGCCCGGGGGTTTTTCCATGCTGCCTCTGAAACTCGACCATCTGTGTCTGTAGTCCTTTCAGCAACCTCAATGTCTTAGTCAACTAAACCTGTCTCTTGTGGTCTGATGCCAACAACTCTGAAATCACCCTCTGTCTCCTGTGATCTGCTGACTGTAACTCTGAAATCAATGCACCTGCGCCACTACCGTAGTACGTAATGACATAATATCTAAACATGATTAGTCGCTAGCATCCATGGATAGTCCCCAAGCCTCACGAGCCATCTTAACTCTCTCATCTATCATTACGCTTATAATGACGATGAAGCAGGCACTATCCTTATATAACAAGATGACCTCGGCTCTCAGTTGAGACCAGTCATCTTGAGCATCCTCCATAATGACCAATACATGCTTGTAGTCTCCTGCTACACAATTGTACAAGATCGTACCCTCTGATTGACCCCTTCTAAGGTGGTCGGTGCAATCTCATCGATGGCTCCTACCAGATCATCCCATGTATCCGTAATGCCATAATCTAACTCCCTAGATGTCGAACATCTAGGAGGGACATCAACCATATCGACAAATCCATAAAGGTCCTCCCTCGCTATGGAATAAGGGTCGTCCCTTGCTATGGCAGGTTTATCCTGCCTAGCAGCATCGGCTGCTGAACTCTCCCCGACCTCATGACTAGGGGTGGGAGAAGCAAAATGCACCCTCTTCTGAAGAGGTAAACAACTCTTGGGAATCTCAATATGAGTAGGGCTATTGGGTGGTGTTTGATGGTAAAGGTAATGTGGGATGGTACCATGTGGTAATGAATGATAGTGGAGTTAGTTTGGTGATGGATGGTGGGGTTGTTATGCAAGAAGTCTCTCGACCTCTTCCCGAGGAGGAAGTGATATGGATGGCTCGTCCCGGATAAGATATCCTGTCTGGCATACGGTGTACCAGTGGGACAGAGCACGGCCGGGAGCTGGGTGCTCCTCCCTCCACTTCCTCATCTCCGTCCACGTCCTCAACCTCTCATCATCATCATCCCCATCAGCAGGAGTCAGCTGGATCTTCTCGTGATCCACATCGTCCTCCTCTGCTCCTCTACCGGATGCAACCTAGTTATATAGGTTTGAATCATATTCAAGTACGATGTTCTAACAACAACTGTATATAAACCTATATAGTTAACATCGTACTATCGATCAGTGCTGATCAACTTAAAGAAGGTCATGTCATACGAACGAGAGTTAGGACACTTTAATCGTTAAATCCAACAACTCGTCAAGTACGCCATCCGAAGAAGCCTCATTATGAAAATTCTAGTAATTAAGCACTTCGATAACTAATAACAAAAATATTCTATATAGCTATATTCACCATATAATCCGTTTAAGTGAAATCGTATTTATAAAGTAAAAACGTTTATAATTACGCCTTTAGTAAAAATGACATAACTTTGTCGTTTTAAGCCCGTTTCTCACGCCCACGCTTTCGTATTAAAGACGAGTGATCATAAAATCACATTTTAAGGTTTATGAGAATTTCCTGTGTGAAATAGTGGTTTTTACTGTTCATGACACTATAAAAATCGTTTTTAATACTTTTAAATAACGTAAAACCCGTTTTAGTCTTATCTTATTCATTATAGCTTCCGATTTAGTCGATTCTTTCGAACCACGTCTCGAATTGAAAGTTTTTATATCATATGTTGATGTTTACAAAGTATAAGTTTTCTGCCATGAATATTAACTTTTTATAAATTTGTTTTATAAAGTATTAGGTCCGTAAACTCGTAACTTGTGTATCGTTCTTCGTTATTAATAGTATTTTCGATATTCTAATCATTTTGGAATCCTCATAGACGTACTATAAATTATAAAACATAATAGGGTCTTCCAAAATCGAACCAAAATAGAAAGTTTGATGGTTTTTAGTATTAGACATGTTTTAAGCATGATTTTGTACCATTTAGATCACACATAGTTACAACTACTTTACAACAATATATCTATGATACATATAAAATTCATTAGTTCATACTTTGCTCCATGAGAGTCCAAGATAACAAGATTAACCATGTTATTTTACCATTTTCCACACTTGAAATTGATTAAGTAAATCTTTAAAACCCCTAATTTTGTTCCATAAACTTGTTATACTTAACCAAGTGTGTACAAGAGTTATACTACCATTCTAACATCATATTAACATTCATATAACATATAAATAAGTGTACAAAATAATGATCATATGTAAAAATCCATTTCACATATTCAAAAGTACCCTAGATGGTGATTTAACTAAGTAAAGCATATGAACACATAAAATCTTAAATATGAATAGATTAAGCTTTTGATAATAACCTTGTGTGATGAGTAGAAAAAAATTATATAAAAATAACAAAATTTCCCCACACCCATGTGAATTAGTACCTCTTGGCTTGAAAAATTAGGATGAAAACACCCTAATTTCAAACCAAAAATCCTAATCTGCAATATCTTTTTAAAACCTTTCAAAGTGCTTAACCAATCCTTCATCATCTTAGAATACCTTAAGTATGATATGTAAACACTAATATGGTGAAAGAAAATCAAACTATGGATTGTGTTTGGAGGGGGTTTTGAGCCGTGGGGTGTATAAGAGAACAAAGGAAGAGTTTTTGTGATTTCTTTGTTAAGGAATGAAGAAATAGATTTTCTACTTCATCAGTGCATGCATATTTATACTACTAATGGAATATGTATGAAATATTTGATGTCTAGTGGAAGAAGGCAAGGTGAAGGACTAGGAAGTAAAGTTGAAGCTTACCTTTGGAATAAGTTTTTAGGGCTATTCCATGAATCAAGTGATATAAGAGCATGTAAGAAGATATTTGTGAAGGGTTCCTTGGTCCTATCTTGCTTTCCTAGTCATATTACACGAAATATATGCATGTGTATATGTTAGGATATTTTTGAGGTCTTGTAAATAATGAATACATGCATTGTATGCACGTATAATGAAGTATAAATCAAATACAATGTATAATTTGTACATTGTAGGGTTTGTTTGGAATTTATTTCACGAAGAATATGTAAAAATTTGATAAATACTTGAAGTTTTTAAAATAAACATTAAAGTATTGGGTATAAATTAGGGATTTGATGAAGCGGAGAAAAGTTAAACGTGCTTCCGGAATGCCTAAACGTATTTATCACGGAACGTAAACACTTAACGTAAGCCAATAAAAATAAAAAAATGCAATAGATAATAAATATCGCACTAAAAAATCAAATAACACTTGCTTGATATAAACATTTACTTGTTTAATGCCCCGCTACATAGAAATGATCATTTTTATTTTACGCGATTTTACTAGATCAATTTGCAAAAGATAGTTAAATTCTTTGAAGGTCTTGCACATAGGTGTCTCAAAATCAAATATATTAGTGTCGATCTTAAAGACTTCAACAACTTCATCTTCATTATCAGAAAATTCTTCATCCGTGAGCTCAACTTCATCATCTCCTCTAATCCAGTAAATCCATAATGCTTTCTTTGTATAATGATCCATCGTCTTGTAGTTAAAATTTTTTGACCCCAACCATTCAGTAAATGCAATATCAGATGGATCATATCCCATATCATCATCAGCTGCATGCGACACTCGTTGCTCAGAATCATCATCCTTGTTTGAGTCACATGGGATGTTAGCAACTTCAACGGCATATGTGAATAAATGATTATCCATTCCGCTCATCCGAATGAATTCATTGTTGAAAACTTCAAGTGATGTATCGCAAGTGAGCGAAACATCTTCGACCTTAAGATCCTCAAGTTTCTCGAACTCTCCTTTGATTACCTTTGTCATTCTAACTGAAAAATAACTAGAAAATTATCAGTAGAACCAGCAGGAAAAAGGTGTTAAAAAATTTGAGCTTTAAGTTCGAGAGTGGAAAAGAACTTTATCAGATGATCGATACGCCGTATTCAATAGAAGTGAATACGCCGTATTAATCAGTTGAATGAATACGATGTATTAGACAGAAAGTTGGATACGCCGTATCCAATGGAAGTGGATACGTCGTATCGAGTTATCTACCAGAACAGTGTATTAGGAAAATAATTAAATACGCAAACAATTAAACACACAAGCTAATATACAAGCAAACAATTAAAATATACAAAATTTACAGAATATACACTAATCTAATTTACGCGATTCCTAAGGGTTAGATATAATCTAATAACAAAAATAAAAAATAAAAATCAATATTAATTTTCACTCCCTGGCAACGGCACCAAAAACTTGATGTGTCGTTGTGTGGTGTATATTTTTATTATTTAAGTTTTAAAATTATATTTTGCCGAATTAACCAAAAACAACACTTTAACGGGCAGTGTACCCGGTCAGTGATAGATTCGTGGTAAGTAGGGTGTTGAACACTTGAAGCGAGGTTAAATCTCTTAATTTTTTTTAATATTTTGGTTATCTAATCTAAGTTAATTCTAATCTAAGTCAAAGCTATGCTAATCCTATGTTAGTTCTAATTCTAATTCTAACAGGTAAAAGGGGGTTTCAGCCTGAGAGACTGGCATGGGTTTGTTGGTGACTTCAATCAATTCAAGACACTTTAACCCACGCAAGCAAATTAACAGAAAATAAAAGAGCGGACAAGCCTTATAATAGAAAACTGTATTAACCATCATTAATCCGATTAGAAGTTGGTTTGTTTATTTAGTGCAATGATTACTTATCTCGAAGTGGCATATCATTCTTAGACTTAGGCGGGACTTCATCTTAAGACCTAGACACATTAATTCTGTCACAATAAAAGCATTCGCATAAAGTATCCTTATTTATGTTGATTATAATTCATCTAGGGGACGACACGGTGTATGATAAACGAACCTTAGCTCATAGAGACTTTACCCACTTACTGCTTAACGGTAACTTATGTTAGGTGGTACTCCAAAATCCAAACTATACCAATGATCAGAACGTTATTAGTTAGTACTAAGCCACCACCTACAACGATACAACCAGTTCAATCAGGCAAGCAGGACGTTATTAGTGATCCTATTTGTTCTACCTATACGCATTACTATATGGAGAGCTATCCAGACTCTTAACCTATGCCCAAGCAACACCGAAGTTGCAGCGCATTAAATATGTAGGACTAGACCCAATTGAATGATAGGTCGCATACTTAAGTACGTAAACAAGTATCATGTGATAAACATAATCAATAATTCAACGATAAATTAAGCAATCGAGATATAAACAAAACCAAACATTCATATCTTTATAATAATGGCTAATACCCAAAGGTATTAGCCTTCAAACATCAAAATTAATACAAGAGTAATGGCTTAGCCAAGGTAAACTAACCGAGTTAACGAATGATACCAAAAACTGAACGATTTCAAAAGTATAAGAAATTACACGTTGTCTCCTATGGATTGGAATGCATTGCAAGACCTCTTCTGCTCTTTTTCTCCTCTTAAAATTAACTTTTGTGGTTTAGGTATCGAGAATATGCTTTAGCACACCTAAAACTCGTTTTTGAGTTTTCTATTTATAAGGTCTAGAGTCGGTGTCGATACGGCGTATCCAATGTATTGGATACGGCGTATTGGGGTTTCTTAGAGTAGGGACCACGTTTGATATCTTCCAGAATATTCATATACTATATCTCCAATTCGGCGTATTGGTCTTCTGGATACGGCGTATTGATCATGTTTCCTTTGTGGTCTTTGGTGAGTGCAGACATGGATACGCCGTATCTTCCTTAATGGAAAGAGGATATTTTGATGACCAAAATAAAGGAAATTGAAGTGATCGTGAATTATACATTTGATTATACAGTGATCCACGAAAGTCTTATTGGTCAAAACCTTTTCCATAGGTATTGGCAGAAAAATATCTCAACGGCTCTATTAATTATTAATAATTTTGTTTAGGCCATAACAGTTATACGGTCATCCAGCAGTATTAAGTTTGGCCTAGCAGTACTAAAAAAATGCCTAGCAGTATTAACTTCTCTACCCATAAGCAGTACAAACTTCAGAGGTTTGTAAGACAAAAAGATTAACTTCTCTACAATCTATCTTTCTGTTTTTATGACTCACATTTAAGCTCTTCAATATTTTGACTCACTTTTCACTCTGTCTATTTTTCACACAGCTCTCTTTCTGTTTTTGAGCTCACCAATTCTCTCTGTTGTTTTAGCTCACAAAATCACACAAAGTGTAGTTTTTGGCAAACTACCAGCCATAAACGGATTTGATGAGTCTTTACCAATAGCCGTTTGCTTTGGACTAGCCATTGCTTCATTAGTAAAACATGGTGCAATGATAACCATATAGTTTTGAGTAAACTATCAACTATAAACGGATTTGAGAAGTCTTTACCAGTAGCCGTTTGCTCTGGACTAGTCAGTTCTTGATGTCTATTAGACATGGTGAGCTGATAACCATTTGTTGTGTGGTGTAACAACCAACACTTCAAGAACAACCAACATTTTGCCTCCCCGCAAATAATACATGATGAAGTAACAACTTTCACACTTCAATGTTTATCCTGAAAAAGTTAGCTTAAAACCAAGAAAAACATAACCTAAACATTTGTCATGTTTAACAGTAGTAAGTGTTACTAACAGGATTAACAAAAATACATAGAAATAACCAGCAGTACTAACTATAAGTAACAGTTTTAACAAACAGTTTTAAATATAACTAGCAGTACTAATTAGAACTAGCAGTATTAATTTACAAAAACGTAACAGTACTAACATTGAACAAACTTTACAAAAAAACAGAGATTTGGGCCCCCCCCCCCCCCCCCCCTTAGGGGATTGAGCATTCCAATACTTGAGACCAAGTATTGAAATCTACCAGCATCAAAACCTTTTGTAAGAAGATCAGCTACATTAAGTTGAGTGTCAATTTTAGCCATTTGAATCAACTTTTTAGTATTGCAATCTCTTATAAAGTGATGCCTAATCTCTATATGTTTTGTTTTAGAGTGTTGTACAGGATTCTCTATTATACAGATAGTACTAGTATTGTCAATGTAAATCACAGTGTTCATAAAATTGTACCCATAATCATAGCAGTTGGTTTTGGATCCAGAGAACCTGTCCACAGCAACTTGCAGCAGACACATATTCATTGAGCTTTCGTTGTAGAAGTGGTAACCACAGTTGTTTCTTGCATGCATGAAATCAACCTATTTGCAAAATTGGGCAACCTCCGTGGTTGACTTTCCTATCAAGTGTTAGCTCCAGTCTAGTCACTATCAGTATAAGGCAAACCTAACTCCAATAGAGAATCCTTAGAATACCAAAGACCAGAGAGGTTTGATTTGAGGTATCTAAAGATTCTTTGGACAGCGAAAGAGATGGGAAGTTTTGGGGAAACTGAAACCTTGCACATGTACAAACTGCAAAATAATATCTGGTCTAGATGTTGTAAGATCATCAAAGATCCAATCATATGATCTATAAAGTTGTCATCAACATCTATCACATCTGCATCTTTAACCAAGGGCTTTTCCAAATCTGTGGGAGTGGAAGAAGACTTCACATCTGTGTAGTTGAACTTCCTCAGGATTTCATGGACATATTTATCTTGACTAATAAATATGCCTTTCTTTCTTTGTTGGACCTGCAATCCCAAAAAGAAGGTGAGTTCTCCTTTTAGAACTCATCTGAAACTGATACGTCATAAGCTTTCTCAAATTCTTCACACAGTTCCTTCTTGTAGATCCAAAAATGATGTCATCTCATAGATTTGAAAACAAGCAAAATATGCCCTTGGTTGACTTTTGATGAAAAGTGTCTTGATTCAATCTGTCCTCTTGAAATACATATTGCCAAAAGATAAGTGGTAATGTGTCATACCAAGTCTGGATGTTGATGAAGGGGGTTTCCCCCAATTAATTTAGTGCTTTCACAACTTTGTAAACTTTATCAGGATGGTCAGGATCTTCAAACCCTAGAGGTTGACATACATACACCTCCTCTTCAATTTGACCATATAAGAAAGCACTTTTGACATCCATTTGGTAGACAGTAAAACCCATATAAGAAGCATAGGCCAGGAATATTCTTATAGCCTCTATCCTAGCCACTGGAGCAAATACTTCATCATAGTCAATGCCCTCTTCTTGAGTATGTCCTTGGGCAAACCAATTGTCTTATTTGTTCCTGATAAACTTCCCATCTCATCTTTCTTGTTTCTATAGACCCACTTTGTACCAATAGCCTCTGATCTTTAGGGCAGTCTATAAGACCCTTACATTTGCTGTTTGAACTGTAGGAGTTCCTCTTGCATTGCTTCTACCCAAGCAGGATCTCCTAAGAGCTTTAGAAACTCTCTTTGGTTCTTCTTGAGATAAGAAACAAGCCTAAAAGTTAAGGTATGTAAGTCCTGGTGAGGCTTTCCTTCTAAATATGGCAACCAAGTAAATCCTAGTTCAGAATAAGAAGTTTCATCCTTCTTGTTTGAAACAAAAAGACTTGCACATCACAATCAAACATGATCATTGGATGATCTTTGTGTATTCTTATATGAGGAATGGAAGAAACTGCATAAGATGGTGAAATATTCCTCCCAATTCAATTTCTTGATCCTCCACTTGTGTGTCTTCAGTTGTAGGAATTGGTCCCATCAAGCCTTCAGGAGTAGCAGTATTAACTTCAGGAGCAGCAGTACTAACTTCTCTACTACCAGTATTAACTTGTGGACTGGCAGTATTAACTTGTTGATCATCAATACCATTATCCTGAAAACTGCAATCATCATGAGTCCCATCTTGATCTTGTATTTGTGCATCAACAACAAAATTTGAGTGTAAGCATCATCATAGTATTGAAGCATCTTCCAATTGGCATGACAATACAATCTTGATCTTGTTGAGTGGATGTGCTGGACTCAAAAACTCCTTGTATACCTGCAGAAACATTAGAAAAAGTCCCTGCAACCACTGGTACATAGTTCATGGATTGGGTTAGAGAATCAAGATCAAACAGCCACTTGGGACCATTTCCTTCTAACATAGGTTTATTCTCTAGGAACCCAACATGCAAGTTTTCCTGTACTTTCCTGGTTCTAATGTTGTATACCCTAAAAGCTTTGCTACTTAAAGAATACCCAACAAGAAAACCTTCATCACTTTTTTCCATCAAACTTGCCCAACTTATCTAAGGTATTCAGAATTGTAACATGACATCCAAATGGCTTCTTAAGCCTATAGCTGTTTAATACCCCTAAAGAGTTCATAAGGAGTCTTGTTATGAGGGCTTGACTACAGACCTATTTAATACATAGCAAGAAGTAGAAACAGCTTATGCCTAAAATGTTGTAGGTACTTAGGAATATGTTAACTTTGTTCTAGCAGCCTCAATGAGAGTCCTATTCTTTCTTTCAGCTACACCATTTTGTTGAGGTGTCCTTGCTACACTGTATTCTCTTTTGATACCTTTTTCTCTACAGAATCATCCATAATGGTTTTTATAATTATGTTCCATTATCACTTCTGATTATCTTAACTTTCTTTTCACTAGGTTTTCGATCTCTTTGATAAAGTTTTTAAGGTCCCCCCCCCCATCTCACTGTTTCATTCCTTAGTTCCTTAAAAAGAAAAACCCATGAAAATCTACGATATCATCAGTAATATCCAAGCAACATACTTTTTATGCATAAGTACTGCTAACATAAAGTTGGACCTATCAGATCCATATGCATCATAAACAATGGCTTAGTGATGGGGACTTAAAGGCCTTGGTCTTACAAGAGGCTCTATTTGCTTGCCTTTAACACAGGCAACACATGTTTGGTCATTCTCAAAACTTTTAAAAGGTAAGATATTACAAGATTTTCTTTGACAGTTTATTAATATTTTTAAAATTGACATGGACCAAGCTCCTATGCCATAACTTGATTTCCTCAGTTGTGCCCTTTGCAGCTAGACAGTTTAACCATCTTTAGGAACTATGTTTGTAATATCAATAATGTTACTGTGGTTCTGTCTAGGAATTTTAGGAGTATCTGATTTTTTAGGCAACTTTAAATTTTGAGATAGAACAAGACATTAGAATCAGTAAAAAAGACATAGTTCTTTTTGTCCCCTCAATTGTGAGACACTAAAAAAGGTTAAACTTCAAATCTTTGACAAAAATAACATCTTCAATCAAGATTTATCTGTTTTGATAGTACACTTTACCAGTGATTTTCCTCCATTTGTTCCTCCACCGACTAGTAACATAACCTCCATCAAATTCTTTGAAATCTGAAAGGTGAGCTATGTTTCCAGACATGTGCCTTGAGCATCCACTATCCACAAATCCTTTTTCATTTAGTTGGGAATTGCTCTGCACACAAAAACTTATGAAGTTAGTTATCTTTTGGGGCCCAAGCCATTACTGACTTGGTTGTGCTCGCTGCATCAATGTAATTATATTTGTTAAAGATTAGTGATGCACTATTAGGTTTGATAGGTCTCCAAACCCAACATGCTAAGGGCTTAACAACATTAAATCCCCTTGCCCTGACAGTATTAATTTGGCCTAACAGTATTAACAGTTTGTTTACCAGTATTAATATTTTGGATTATTAGGACTTTTTGTTAATGCTATGTGTACTCTTGTTAAAAGGGTCTTTTGAACAGTTGATGTGCTTGAATTTGAATGTGTCTTTGGTCTAGCACATGGAATGTTGATTTTGGGTGAGCCAGTATTATAAGGCTCAAAAGTATTAAGAGTCCTAGCAATTTTAAAAGTTCTGGTCTAGTGTTAACAGACCTAACTAGTTCTCTATAGAGGCTTTGCATTTTTGACAGTTTTTAGGCCAGTCTTCATTAAGACTGCTCTTGGAACCATATGTTTGTAAGCATTAGGACAATTGTATTGGATGTGATCAAAACTACCACAAATAAAGCATGCCTTGTTATTAAAAACAAAGTTACATCCTAATTGATTAGATTTCTGACCATTCCAACTCCTTTGGTTCCCCCTAGGTCTCTGTGACCTATACATCTCTGCATACCTAACTGACCTACTACTTGGTTTTACAGTTTTTTATTACTGATTCATTTCTTAGTAGCATTAGGTTAGAGTTAAGGATGGCTTTGCCATTTTTGACAGTTTTTAGGCAAGTCTTATTAAGAATGCTCTTGGACCATTAATGTTTGTAAGCATCTAGGACAATTGTATTAAAATGTGATCAAAAATTACCACAAATAAATACTGCCTTGTTATTAAAAACAAAGTTTACATCCTTATTGATTTGATTTCTACCATTCCAATCCTTTGGTTACCCCTAGTTCTCTAGCTATACATCTCTACATAACTAACTGCCCCCCACTACTACTTGGTTTTACAGTTTTAACTGACTCTTTCTTAGTAGCATTAGGTATAGCCGTTTCTTTTCTTACCTTAGGGTATAGGCTCAACTTCTTCCTCATCATCTGACACCCAATCTTCAATAATTGTTAGAGCATCAGTAGTATTCTCTATTGTTCTTTTTAGGTTCTTCTACCCTATATGATTAGCAGGATGGAAAAACTTTTCTTTCCATTCTTTGTCTACCTTAAGTGGAGACATAATTGAGCTCAGTTTCTAGAAACAGTACATGGGGTTGTTGTGTTAAAGAGTCATCACTTATTCTCTTAGAAATTTTCTGCTCTTCTATCACAAACAGTGGTTGGCTTTAAACTTGAATCCCTCGTACCATACTCATTTACCAAGGAGTTGGAATTCTCAAGACCTGGAATAAGATAGTCTAAAGGGTGTTTGGTCTGTTCGAGAATCTTGGGATGAGGTGATGGGAAACAGATTATAACCAAAACCCCTTTTTCTTTCGTGTCAGTTACTGTCTTGCTAACATTTTATCTAAGTCTTAGATGATTTTTCAAACTTTGCTTGTTAAATAATCCCTCCTTTTCTTCACTTAAACTTTTTCAGTTCAGTCTTAACATAATCCCTGCCATTAGATATTCCTTGATGACTATACTTCTTTTCAACAAAAGCAATCTCTGCAGAAAAAAAGAAACTTCAGATTCTTTTTATTTTATTTAACTACTTGTGCTTCTAATATTGACAGACCTCTTTTATATGTAGCTGCTTTAAAACCAGTATCATCTAATTTAGCAAGTAAATCATCATACTATTTTTTAAGAGCTTCATAATTTTGCAAGCAAGTTTTAGAACAAGATTTATCATTTGATACCTCAGAATCTGTGTATGCCATGAGAGCCATGTTTGCTTGAATTTCATCCTCTGCCATGTCACTCCAATCAAATCCAGCACCATCTATAGCACACATTGCCTTTTCAGAAGCATCTTCAATCCTAACTGCCTTTGATGAGCTTCCTTGGTTCCAATTCCTGTTGTCTTTACTTCTTGGTGCTCTACATTCTCTGGCAAAATGTCCCATTTTATGACAGTTGAAACATTCTACCTTAGATTTATCATATTCCTAGCAGTACTACTTCCGATCATGATGATATTCCTTCCTGTTCTTGATAGAAAATTTCTTGCCTCATTCTCAGCAGTTCCTATTCCACTTTAGATCCATTTCTTCCAAATCATCATCATGAAGTTGCTCAAGATCTTCATGAACTAGTTGAGACCCTTGTGTTGACTGTGGACAAAAAGGCTTAAAGTGTAGGCATCACTAAAACTAGCAGTAAATGTACTAGTTCTGTACTAGCAGTATTAACCTTGGTGTTGCCTTAGAGTACTAATACAGTGTTAACTGTATTAATAGTTATTAGTACGCTTTGGACTGGAAGTGGGTTAGAAATGCCAAGTTCTTATCATCATTATTAGCAGCAACAGTTCTCTTAACCTTTTGTTCAACAATTTTAAAATTGTTGTACAAATCATCCAAACCCATAGTTTCAAAGTCGGGTTTGTTCATCCAGACTACCACATGTGTATCCCATTCAGAAGGTAAGCTTCTCAAAAACTTAACATTTAGATCCTCTGGAGGAGTATCTACACCAAGAATTGCCAATCTACTAACAAGCTTTTGAAGCCTGTTAAAGATAGAGTCCAAAGATTCTGAGCTTGTAGCATTAAAGTTTTCATACTGTTGCTTCAGTACAGGCTTTTGTGTCTTTTTGTGGCTATTCATTTCCTCCCCAAAGCGAGCTTTAATAGCTATACAAAACGTTAGATTGAGCATAGCAACTGGTTAAAGGAAAGCTGATGTTCATTTGGGATGCCATGAGGAGAAGACTTCTGGTTTGACATCATTCTTCTTGCAAATCTTTTCTTCAGTAGTAGAGGGCACAGTCATCTTCAATGCTGTTGATGGACCAGATTCTGGTGCTGTAACAGGAATAGGCACCCACGAATTTCCATTTTCTATTACCTCCCATAATGCATAGTCTTGGATCTGAAAGTACTGCTTGATTCTGATTTCCCACATCTCATACTCTCCTAGTTTGAGCATGGGAAGCTTTGCCAACGCATTGTTCTGAGAATTTTCTAACTCCATTTTCCCTAGATCAAAGTTTCTCAAAGCACAGGCTCTGATACCACTTGTTGATCCCACGCCTTGATCGATTCTTTATGATATAAAGAGTTTGTTACCTTGGAAGAATCCAAAATAACAAAGATTGAGACTTTGTATGTATACCAAAGTGTATGCGGAATCTACACTTTGATACTCTAGAGAAAGTCTATTAATGGAACAGTAATGACCTCAAACAAACAATAAACATAAAACTCACTGCTTCAATATTATTAAATAATACGAGTACTCTTGAAGTACTGGGGTTACAAACCTTGAAGCTATTACAAATTTTCTCTAAATGTATCTCTAAAAGTTCTAATTTACACTACACTTGGGATCTCCTTTTATAGAAATACAAGGAGCCCTTTACAAAGATATCAGCCTATCATTTAGGATCAGTTACAATATATGATGTGTGTATGCTTGTATAATGATAGAAAATCAAGCAATGGATTTGGTTTTATGGCTATTTTGAGCCGTGGGTTGCTTAAGAGAGAAAGAGAGATTGTTTTTGTTTTTCTAGTAATGAAATGAAGAGTATGCACTCCCTTAACACTAGTGCATGCATATATATAGCAAGGTATGAAGATATTTGTGTCAAGTGGAAGTATGCAAGGTGGCAAAGCTTATGGAAGAAGCTAGGGCTTATCTTGATAAGATTTGGCTAGTCATTGATGAGTCATGGTATGAGATCAAGTGGCATGCTAGATCTTTTATAAAGATATTTGTGATGGTTCTTGGTCTCATCTTGGCTTTCCTAGTCATTATACACGAAATTATATATGTGTATAAGTTAGGATATGCTTTTAGTCTTTTATATAATGTATATTTGCATTATATGTAGTATAGACTTAGATAATAAAATGTATAACTTGCACATGGTAGAGTTTGATTTGAATTATTTCATGAAGAATATGTATAATGTGATAAATAATTGATGTTTTAAATAAACTTTAAGTATTGGGTACAAATTTTGGGTATTTGATGAAGCGTAGATAAGTTAACGTGCTTCCGGGTATCAGGAAGGCCTAAACGTACTTTATCGTGAAACGTAACCACTTAACGTAACCAATAAAAATAAAATGTGCAATGTTAATAATTATCCTCTAAATAATCATATAACACTTTCTTGGTTAACCTTTTTAAACACTAAACCAAGCTTCCAATACACCTTAGATATGTCTAATAATGAACCTTGAATACTTGGAATACTTGTAAAATAAAAAACTAAAAATGTATATGGGTGTTTGATTTGAGCCGTGGGCTAGGGTACAAAGGGAGATGATTTTGATTGTTTTTGTTATGTGAAATAATACAAGTGAAGTTTACTTGCATTA
>BQNB010009971.1:71950-85297 GCA_026074375.1 Tanacetum coccineum
GTATCACTATTATGTACATATATAATCATATACTAAAATCTTCAAGTGCGACGCAAAACATTTTGCTTTGATTCACTTAACAATATTACAACGTTTCAATAAAGTTTCCATTTTTAGAAAGCTTGCCGAAAGTAAGGATAATATAATCCAAACTTAGCATTTCATCTTAAGTTAACTAACATTACGAACCATTTGCTTGTTATAAACTATATTCAAAAGTATATGCAAGTTTGACTTTCAAAAGTCAAACTTTCTGGTCAACAAAAGTCAACCCAAAGTCATACCAAAACTTGTTTTTAACAAAATCCAACCATTCCAACATGTTTAACTAGCCTAAAAACATGTACTAAATCTATTAAACACATGTTCATACTTGAAATATTTTCAAACCCATTTTGCACTTGAATCATCTAGTAATAATCATATACATGTAATATAACTAAATAAATCAACTCATAAACATAACTAGATGCTCACAATGCTATAAGAAAAATCAACTTTGGTTTCTCCTTGGTACTTAGAATCGGACGAACCACAAAGACCAACCAAACAAAACCTTTTCAAACAACCAACTCTAAAATAACAACAATCTAGCAACTAGGAACACACCCTTATACTTGGAATTTACAAGAATCAACCAAAAACCTAACTTCTTCAATACTTAGTGCATGTAAGGTTTTAATAGTGGGATTTGTAGAGGATTGAACAAGGATTAATATGGTATAATCGGATTTAATTGCATGTGAGTAATAAATTTTTGACAATAAAATTAATGTGTGTGTGTGTGTGTGTGTGTGTGTGTGTTTGAACGGACAAGAGAGGGAGAGGAGCAAGAGAATGAAAATTTTGGTAAAGGGTGAAATGGAAGTATTATGCTTCCTTTTATAGAAATAGACTTTGATCATTTGGCAATTTTAACCCCTCCATCCATTAGTCCTTTTTAAAACTAGTACAAGTTAATAAAACTCAGCCATAAAACTCGGGTCACATCACGTTGGTAAATATTTTAAATCCGTCCCACTAATTATAGTTTAAAACCTTCATTAAAATGTTAAACCTCGCAAAACACGACCTTTAAACATGGTTTTTACAAAAACTCAGGGAAACGACGAAAAATACAAAATTAACATATTTACGCTCTCGGAGCAGTAAAATAATTTTTTTTGACTTTCTTAAATGCTAGAAACAAATAGAAACTAAATCAAGGAATGAATTTCACGAACAAATGGAAATTCTCATCAAACCACATATAGCATAAACGACTATAATTATCTACGTAATTAAAATAAGCGTTATAGTTCGGGATAAACGTTGACCTGAAACTCAGGTTGTTACAGAAGGTTGTAATATATATGTCTGATTAGAGATAGTGTTGCAAGTTCAAACCTAAATTAACTTCAATTGGCCTTTCATCGCGCATGAGTTATTTATTTATTCCGAACGTTATGCTTAAAAGATTAATTACTTGAATCTTTTGTATGTGCAGATTGTACTTTTTAATCTTGAAGTAGGTAAACCATGTTTATACTTTCGTGATTTTTTGGATTTTCGTGTATGCATGTGACTGTTGATTATATATTTACTTTATATGGTTTATGTATGAGGTATGAGGTAACTATTTATGCCAAACATTATGCTTAAAGGATTATTTACTTGAATGTTTTCTATGAGCAAATTATACTTTTGAATCTTGAAGTTAGTAAACCATGTTTATACTATTATGATGTCTTTGGATTTTCGTGTGTGCCCATGACCGTTGCTTTTATAATCATACATGGTTTGTATGTAAAGACCGTGCTTTTTTATATTAGAAATAGATAAATGATTTTTATAATTTTCTTATATTTTTCTATTTGGATATCTGGTCGTCTATGTTGGTTTGTATTCAGGGTATGTAGTTATATAAAGTGGGTACGAAAAGATTAATATATGAGTTTTATCAAATTTTGCACTTTTTATCGTAAATTTAAACGTGCTTTGGTATTTGCATTGCTCTGTGACTGTTATTGTTATTCAACAGCCATTGTGGTGGCGATTGCCCTTGTTATTTATGTGAAACATAATGCGTAAAGGATTTATCGGTCCAATATTTTTTTTATCAAAATTGTACTTCTCAATTAAGGAGTAGCTAAATGATATTTACAATTTTCTCCTGTTTGATTTTGATATGGTGTCGTGTTTCGTCGTCAAATATTAATACTTTCTTTCACTTTGTTTCTAGGTCATTGATGAGGAGGATAGAATAAATTGATATATGGTATTTAGAGGTAGGCTCTGTTATGAAACATGTCTATGTTAATAATAGGCCCACTCTGGAACCCAAAGGAACGATTGCGTGTATGCTAACTTTCTATCCAACACTAGCAACTTTCTATCTCAACGAAGCCTAAAGAACTTTTGGGCAAACAATAACTTTCTATCTGAAGCTAGCAACAAAATGATTGAAATGAATACCACACTATGAGGTTTCAGCTTTGGTATTATGTATACCATGTGTTAAAAAAAGGTTGGCGACGTTTGAATAATGTTTTCTGTCGTCAAAATGTTGCTAATATTTTAAAGTTATATAGTTTTGTAGAAACTAGAAGGGGGGGGGGGTTGAATAGTTCACCCATTAATTCTCGTTTTAAAAGTTTGCTTATAAAATCTTAGATTCGTTTTATGTGAGATCAACCAACAATATGGACAAACAATATATCTAACTATAAACAACACAAACATAATATAAATAGTAAATTTGAAGTATAAATGAAAGACAAGAGATAAGAGATAGAACGATTAAACCATAACCTTGAGATTTATAGTGGTCGGCTACGAAGCTCTTATTCGCCCTACTCTACTCCCCGAGTATCCGAATTGAGATTTCACTATGTCAACAAGCTCCCTTTAGGCGGAGAAAACTGTTACACGTCGCTTATACTAATTTAGGACACTATGCTAAATGTCGAGTCCTAATCTTAGCTAGAACCAATCTACCACTTTACTAATGTATTTTAAGGCCTAAAATACTAACCGACACACAATCAACACTTTCGGATTTATACACTATCTGGATCTACACAACTACACAAAAATGAAAATATAGAGATCAAATCTAGAAGAAGATAGGAGAGAATCATAAATCTATAACACTTCGTTTCTTGGCGAATACGAGTGTTCTTCTCTTGCACTTGAGGGAAGAAGGAAAGATTGAATCACTTAAAACAAGATTAAGCAAGTTAGTGATCAAAGGTTTTAGAGAGATGTAGAAGGATTTAGAGAGAGAAAGAAGACATAAACTGTGTGCAAAAGGTTTTAAAAACTGCCAAGGAATAGCGTAGTATTTATAGGCAAAAGTGAGAGCTACGTCCACTAGCGACGGTCCCACGGTCCCAGATATATCTGGGGGTCGTTCTACCTATTAGGGGACCGTCCCTAGTTATACGTTCCTCTTTTTGTCTTTTAGTGGAGAAATATTTATCTATTTTGAGGGGAAAATTCATATTTTAAATTTATATATTTAATTAAAACATTTCTTTAATTTATAAAAATATTTTGTACATTTTTATTTTTATTAAAAGGTTTCATTACATTTGTAAAAATGTGAAGTTTAAGACAAAAAGATATATTTTGATCACTAATCATGTTTAATTATTTGTTTATACATACCTTAAGTGATTTACGTCGAAATGAAAATTTATGATTAATAACGTGTTTATGTTTATTTTTATCGTAGAATGTTTTTACATTTTGTCATCTTCAAAACGTAAAGAGGTTGAAAAATATAAATAATGTTTTTAGACATTATTTATATTAACAATCTCCCCCTTTTTGATGATGACAAAACATAAACTCATTTTCTATAAAAATAAAGTTTACAAGTTATTATTGAGTTTTAGTCCATTTCTCCCCCTTTTTGTCAAATCAAAAAGGTTAGTCGTCGAGTAAAGAAGAGAAAGAAATCAACAATTATAACGCTCACCCTTGATGTATACTCCCCCTCGTTTGGGGCACCAAGGGATCGGGCTATGGTGACTTGCTACAAAAATGAGTTAGAAAGACAAATGCAAGATACATTTATAACTTGTAACAATATCACGACAAATATATAAAGATGGCTAAAATAATAGAAGTTGCCCACACAAATATGCACTCAAATCACCCATCGTACTAATAAGATAAAGCCATTTATTCATAAACTTAATATAAATTCATACTTGAAAGGTATGAAGTTTACAAGACTAGAAATTAAGCATAGAAGCATAACATAAAGAAACATCCTAAACTATAACTAGACTAGTTGATTCTTGATGTCTAGGAGATACCTTAAACAAAAGATGGGTGGTTATTTATTCAAATAAGTTAAACATATAAGAATGTTTAATTTTGATGAGGTGATAGAGGAGAAGTTGGTAAGGCATTAAATTGTAGGATATGAACTTGAATATGAGGATGAGTGATAAGAAATTGAATCCTATTGAGGTCGTCTCTCAATGTATGAAATATAATTAGGGTGTACATGCAACAATGAAAAAAATCCGAATGAAAGTTAACTTGGTCAAGAATAGAGGGATCAATCAATGGTGATGGAGGTGAGGGTGGAGATAGAGATGTTTGTATGGAAGCATTTGTTGCATTTGGAAGGTTAGGTTTAATGAGGTTTGATAAGTGATGAAGTTGATTGATTTCATTCACCATTTGATCCCTAAGTGGATTTTGTGATGGTGAAGATGGAGGTAAAGGGTTGGAAACTCTTAGAGAGTGTGATGGTGAAGCATTGTGTGATAGAGGAGGTGAAGGTGGTAGAAGGGTGTTTCTTCTCCAAACTTCTCTTATGGAGATTTGATGTTTGCTTGAGAAGTTTAAAGAAGACATGAGAAATAAAGATAAGCAAGAGAAGAGAAAGAAGGTGATGAAGAATAAAGAAGATGAGGAATTTATATAATGGAAGGGATGATGCATTTTTGGAAAAGCATGGTGTTGAATGTAATAAGGTTCCAAAATGTGTTTGTCTAAACAGCGAAAGACCAGCTAAGACTAAAATAGAGGAGGTCAAAGTTTCAAAAAGATGAACCAGTAAAAATTTCATGACCCTGCTGAAGACGGTCCCTTAAATACCAGGACAGTCCCAAATACATTGGGGGGACGTCTTATGTATTTAGGAGCCGTTTTCTGGGAGTTATGAAAATTTCCTAGTATTTCCTGTTTTTCTAATTTTTTAAGAATAAAAGAGAAGACTAGAGATGGTTGTTTGCAGTAGCTCCTATTTGTCAAGAATCATCTCATCTAGCTAAATGCCATATAAGATATGCTAACTGATCTAGTCCTAGCACATTATTAAGTAGAGACATATAGACCAAGAAGGGTGGCATTTCATGCAAGATATAATTAAGAAGTGAGTAGACATACAAGTTCTAATATTACACAATCAAGCATAAATGATAACATTTAGTTTCAACATACATTCTACTAGCTAATTTGTCCTAGCAAGAAATCATGTTACATTAGGTCCTTTTGTGATAGCCTAATTTAATCATGATGATTATGATAAGCACAACAAGGATCTTTAGGGATTTCTTCATTTGAAGGATTTGTTAGGGGATTCATTTTTGGCACACAAGAAATGAATTTATGATCATTTGGAGTGAATCCAGTTAGTTTGTCTAGAAACTTTGACAACAAGAGTCCGTATGGCAGAATGCCATTAGATAGATGCTTGAAGTCATTTATTCGATTGATAGTGAAGTGAGAGAGATTGAATGAGGTGGAAGAAGTTATGCAATAGAGCATATAGGCTTCAAAAGCTGACAAGTGATCTTTGTCAATATCAACGATATATATAATGTTCTCGCGAATGAGAATATGTGCCGTTTTAAGATGATGACTGTAACATTCCGTATTTTCAGGTCATTTACAATACTATTTAATTTCACTATTTTTTTTCTCGTACGCGTTCACTTTTACATTGATTGCAAAAAAGTATGTGATTTCATTTGTATTGGATATACGGTTTGGTATTTATACTTGATTATGTGCTTAGAGACTTAAATTGAATAATTTATGATAGACACAATCTCCTCTTAATGGGGTTTGAAGGATGAGACCAGGGATTCAAGGAGTTGGAACTGTTTTTTTAATGGCCCTAAATTTTAGAGAAAGTGTTTAGTCGTTATTTCTTACGAGTTCAACCGAAGAATAAAATTACAATAAGAATCTAGGATATATTTCTTTGTCAACATCGTAATAGACATTGAAGTTGAATGACTTGAAACATTGTTTGAATATTATCATGACTTATGAATCGGAGTAGCTAAACGTCCTTCGTGGAATTGGCTAGACTCTTAAATTTGAATTGTGGGTTGTAAGATGTCTAGGGAGATATTGATTCCTGTTAGAGAAGAGGTGGAATATAGACTTTGCTATAGGCAAGTTCTTTTTGAGACATGATTTTTCCTATTGATAAGACAATGTAGATTTTAATGTAAGCATTAAGGTATTGATTGTTAGTACCCCTTGTGTGTGTCTATATGCAACACAGTGGATTATGGTTGTTAATCGACTTAAACAAAAATCTATGAGTTAAACCCAAACACTTCTTTGTTTAAATGTGCTCATCCAAACATGTCAAAAATATATATTGACTATATATCTTGATTGATGGTCATGAGATCGTCATGCATGAGTGCAAAAACATTTTTGGAATGTATTAACAATGTATTAAAACATTTTTATGATGTTCTTAACGTGAGGAAACTTTTTGAAAATAATTAGGTTTTTGTTTATGTGTGAAAAATTTCTTCTACGAAACTTCAATTATTCAATCCCTACATCTACGGAAACATAATAGTTATACATTGTATTATTTTAGTCTTAATTGCACAACAAAAATAAAAAAATTGAAAACCCCCAATTTTTGATTTTGTGCTTAACAGAACCCTAGACTCAGATCTGAGAAGAAAATGATGAGATCATTTACAATTTGTGATGATTATGATGTTATGGATGATATTTGATGTTAATTTCTTCTTCAATTTAAGTTTTGATGGTGGATTTTAATGTTTTGAGGATCTGGGTTTCATTAGTCGCAGATTGGAGAAGAAGGAGGGATGTTTGTTTTTGTCTTTTAAAAATATGGTCAGACATATATGTCGTACTGCTGGCGGTCCCATAAATATATGGGGGCCGTCTGATTTAATCAGGGTGCCGCCTGAGTTATGGGGGCCGCCACCAGCAGATGGTTTTCAGGCAAGATTTTTGACAATTTTTTTTGAAATGAGTGACGTTTTAATTTGCATTTCGCTAATTAAAAATGCTTTTTGTTAAATACTGTGGATGAAGTAACTAAGTAGTCGACTGGCAATACAAAAACATAGATAGATCAAGACTTAGAAGAAAAAGAAGAGACAATGTTACGGAAGTGTTCCATCTTCAAAATCAAGACAACGATAATTGACACGATTAGCGTTAGAGGTTTAGTTAGAATTTCGGTGATGTTATCTTCAGACGAGACCTTTTCGATGGAGATGTTTCCTTTTTGGACATTGTCCCGAAGGAAATGGTGATGAATTTTGATGTGTTTCGTCCGCGATTGTTGCATCGGGTTTTTGCTAAGGTCAATAGCGCCTTTGTTGTCGCACATGATCGGAACGTCGTCGAGTCGAATGTCATAGTCGATGAGAGCTTGTTTCATCCATAGTGCTTGTTGACATGCCTTTATGGCGCTTACGTATTCGGTTTTAATCGTGGATATAGCAAGAGCGGTTTGTTTCTTCGAGAACCACGTTGGAGTAGAGTTGTGATGAATGATGGACTTAATAGACCATTCATTGTTATAAAAACAATCTCCTTCAAAAGGAAGATCAAGTAATGTTCCAAAATATCTAATAAATGCACATGTTCGTATTCTATTTAGTTCGAAGAATATGATCCAAAGATCGTCGACTAAAGCAAGTTTGAATGTTTGATAGAATTCGATTATGAATTTAGGATAGAAGTTTCCACTTAAGTGGAAGAAGGTGTGAAATCCTTCATTGAGTAGAATCTCTTCTAGGTTGTCCTTAGGATCGAATGTTGTATCAACAATTCTTCCTTCATGGATTGGTCAATTAGATATTTTTAGAGGTGACATTTTAGAGAGGAAGTTTATATGGGATTTGTTGTAAGGATTTACTCATTATATTATAGCATCTTTTTTACCTAACAATAATAAAACAAAAATTCTTAATATATATCGTTTCAAAATTAAAATATTAAAGATTATTTCCTAGTGTGTGCCTATATGTAACAAATGTGGAGTGGTGGTTAACTTGACTCTAAACAAAAACCTATGGGTTAACCCAAACACTCCTTAATTCAATTTTGCTCATCCAAACGCGTCAAAAAATATATTAGTTATATACTTTGATCAATGGTGACGAGTTCATCATGTATGAATGCAAAAAAAAATTGGAATGTATTAACAATGTATGAAAACATGTTTGTGTTGCTCTTAGATGTGAGAAATTTTTCAAAGTGAATTGGGTTTTTATGCAAGTTGAAAATTTCTAATCATATTTGATTGTGAAAATCCTATATCTACAGAAGGCATAATAGTTATAATTTTTATTATCATAGTCTTAATTGTATGAGAATATATGAAAAATTGAAAAGCCCTAATTTTTGATTTTGTGCATAATAGAACCCTTGACTCAGATTAAGGAAGAAGATGATGAGATTACTTACATTTTATGATGAGTATGATGTTATGGATGATAATTGATATTGATTTCTCCTTCAATTTATGTTTTAATGGTGGATTTTAAGGTTTAGTAGTTTTAGATTCCGTCAGTCGCAGAAGAGGAGAAAGAAGACGGTGTTTGTTTTGTGATTTTAAAAATGACCAGACTTTTAAGTCTCTGTTGTCGTCAGTCCCATAAATATATGGGGGCCGTTAGGCTAAATGAGGGGGCCGCCTGATTTATAGGGGCCGTCCTCAGCAGAGGGTGTTTGAACTAGATTTTTGATGAATCTTTCGAAATGAGTGACATTTTAATTTGCATTTCCTTAATAAAAATACTTAAAATACTTTGTATGAAATAATTAAGTTGTCACGACACAAGGAATGAAACATAGACTAGAATCGAGACTAGAAGAAAAGAAGAGAACGATTTATAGAATGTGTTCCATCATTCCTTAACCTAGACGAAGATAATTAAATTACTTGCGCTTGAGGGGTTTAGTAAGAATGTCGACGATGTTATCTTTAGACCAGACTTTTTCGATGGAGATGTTTCCTTTTTGGACATTGTTCTGAAATAAATAATGACGTATTTCGATGTGTTTCGTCCGCGAGTGTCGCACATGATTTTTTCTTAAGTCAATCGCGCCTTTATTGTCGCACATGATCAGAACGTCGTCGAGTAAAATGTCGTAGTCGATAAGAGCTTGTTTCATCCATAGTGCTTGTTCACATGTCTTTCCGGTGCTTACGAATTCGGCTTCTGTCATGGATATAGCAAGAGCGGTTTGTTTCTTCGAGAACCATGATGTAAGACAACATCCTACGAACGTACAAATACCCCTAGGGCTTTTTAGGTCCACATAATCTCTCTCATGATCAGAGAGTCGACATATACTACAGTTTCTATGTCGGTCCCCTTAGGATACCATAATCCTAAGTGCGTAGTGCCTTTAATGTGTCAGAAGATATGCTTAACCGCTTCAAGATGAGATGTTTTGGCATCCTCTTGGAAGAGTGCACAAAGGCATACATTAAACATGATATCAGGCCTACTTGCCATTAGGTATAATAAACTACCTATCATGCCTCGGTACTTAGTACTATCTATGGACTTAGATTCTTCATCTTTTATGAGTTTTGTATCCGAGGACATGGGTGTTTTCATTGATTTAGAATCTTTTAAGCCAAATTTCTTAAGTATTTCTATAATATATTTAAATTGATTAAAGAAGATACCATCTTCCATTTTTTCAATTTCTAATCCAAGGAAGAAGTTTAGTTCACCCATCATGCTCATTACAAACTCGTCGTGCATGATTTTGGCGAAGTCATCACACAACTCTTGACAAGTTGAACCGAATATAATGTTGTCGACATATATATGAACAATGATGAGATTTGAACCTTTCTTCTTTGTAGAAAGTGTGTTATCTACCATTCCCATGTTATATTCATGTTTAATAAGAAAGGCTTTTAATTGATCATACCAAGCTTTAGGAGCTTGTTTAAGATACAAAGCTTTCTTAAGTTTATAAACATGATTAGGTTTTTCTAAATCAATGAATCCCAGAGGTTGTGCTACGTATACCTCCTCATTGATAAAACCATTTAGGAATGCACTTTTTACGTCCATTTGGAATAATTTAAAATCTAAGGCACAAGCATAGGCTAACAAAATCCTAATTGATTCGAATCTAGCTACGGGATCATAAGTTTTGTCATAATCAATTCCATCTTGTTGATTATAACCTTGTGCTACTAGCCTAGCCTTATTTCTAGACATGATGCCATTTTCTTCAAGCTTATTTCTATACACCCACTTAGTTCCTATAATTTTTGTACACTTAGGGTGTGATACTAACTCCCAAACATTATTTAAAATGAATTGATTTAGTTCTTCTTACATTGTAGTAATTCAACTTTCATCCTTTAAGGCTTCATTCACATTATTAGGTTATAGCTGATATAAAACAAAAGAAGTTACTTTGGTTTTGGGCTTGAGACCTAAGAGTTCTTTGGTTAAGGTTTACTATGATGTTGTCTAATGGATGGTTCTTAGATTCCTTGATGTTAAGAATTTCTTCAACTTCTAAAGTTTCATCCTCAATGTCATTTTCTAATTTTTTTCTTTTCGTTAACCTTAATTACTTCTTCTTCATCTAAGTCATGATCCACCAAGGATGATGTTTTAGATGGTGGAGGAGTTTCATCAAATGTCACATTGAGTAATTCTTTGATTTTCATGGTGTGTTTGTTTAGGATGATGTAGGCTTTACTATTTTAGGAATAACCTAGGAAAACACCTTCGTATGACTTTGGGTAAAACTTAGTGAGGTATTATTTGGTGTTTAGAATGAAACACTTGCTTCCAAACACATTGACGTAATCAAGAGTAGGTTTCCTACCTCTCAAGAGTTCATATGGTGTTTTTCCTAAAATGGCTCTAATTAGGATTTGGTTGAGGATGTAGGTTGAAGTGTCTATGGCATTACACCAAAACTTTTGTGGTAATGATTATTCATTCAACATTTTTCTACTCATTTCTTGTAGAGTCCTATTTTTCCTTTCAACCATGCCATTTGATTATGGAGTGCGTAGAGCAGAGAAGTTATGTGTAATACCATTGGCATTACAAAACTCTCTAAATTGCACTTCATTATTAAATTCCCTACCGTGGTCCGTCCTAATTGACACTATTGAACATCCTAATTGGTTTTGTATTTTCTTACTAAAGATTTCAAATTGCTCGAAAGCCTCAGTTTTGGTTTTAAGAAATCTTGTCCATGTATACCTATAATAGGTATCTACTATTACTAAGTTGTAATGGTTTCCTCCGTATGTCCGTACGGCGGATGGACCGAAAAGATCCATATGAAAGAGTTCTAAGCATCTAGTTGTTGAGACCATATTATTAGCTTTGTGACTACCGTGAGCTTGTTTTTTTAATTTTGCAAGCATCACAAAAATGTTGATCAAACTTAAGCTTAGGGAAATTCCTAACTAGATCCTTAGATGCTAACGATTGAATTAGACACATGTTTACGCGACCTAATCTCCTATGCCACAAAGTAGAGTTTCCATCAATCGTTGTAAGATATTTTTTGTCTTCATGCTTCTTTCCTAATTTCATCACATATAAGTCTTTTTTCCTAATACCCCTACCTATGATCTTTCTATCCTTAGTAATTTCGCTATCATGTTTAGAAAATACAACCTTACACTTACTATCACATATTTGACTAACACTTAGCAAATTAAATCCTAAATTATCTACATGCGCTACATTTGCAATATTAAGCGAGCCATGAGAGATCGTACCTTTGCCAATGATGTAACCGCGTAGATTACTACCAAAAATGACGTTACCTTTATTGTATGCCTTGTAATAGTGGAAGAGCTTTCGGTTGCCCGTTATGTGCTTAGTGCATCCACTATCTTTTATCCACTCGTCGGGCTCTAAATCAATTCCAAGGCATATCTATTTATATAACACAATAATTTAAACATTTAGTCCCCAATATCTCATAGGTCAAAAGTTGTTAGTATTAAATATCCCTTGCATTTTTGCATTTGATTGGGACGTAGAAATATAGGACAAATTCCCCATGGCATGTAACCTTGAGGTTGGAAGTTATTCCAAGTTACGAGAAAGCCATTTGGACGATTTTGTCGTCCAAGATTTCTTTTTGGTTGCGGTGTTTTAGACCGATGGCGAGAATTATTAATTCTCCTAGGAGGTGGAGTTTTTGACCTAAAGTCCAGTTTAAAAAATCCAACTCTGGGTTTTAAAGAAGGTTTATAAAATCGTTTAACCTCATCATCACTAGCAACGAGAATTTTAACGTCATTTACCATTATATGTTTTGGTCTAGGACCCAAAATAGATTTTGAAAAAGAAACATATTTTTCATTTCCTATTGAATAGACAGACGATCCTTGATTTGCTTTGGGGATCATTTATACACTTAGGGGGCCGTTCCCTGCAATCAAGGTCCGTCGCCAGTGGGTTGCATGTTTTGAGATTTTACAAATTCTGTTTTCTTAGTCCCGCTTGTTGATGCTTCAAATGAGTTAAACCTTAAACCTGATTTATCTCCGGAGGTTTTTTAAAGACTTAGCATTTCATTTAGTAAGTGTGTACCCTTTTGAAATTGAGTTAGCTTGAAAACTTCCTCTTTGAGTTTTTCATTGTTAATTTTAAGTGTTTGACATGTAGTACATTCGAGACCAACTTCCTTGTTTCTCTAGAGTTTAGACAACTTCTTTTAGCTCACAATAATTTTGTTTTTTAAACTATTTCTACTAGCTTTTAAATGTTTGGTCTTAGTGATTATTTTTAAACTCATTTTGCACAATTTAATATATCCACCATCTAAAGTAATATCATCTATTGAAGAGTTTTCATGACTAAAGTAAGAGGATTCGGAATGTACCTCGTTAGATGCTTGAGCCGTGACACACGTTTCGTCTTTAGCCTTTTCATCATATTCCTTACCGCTACCGCTCTAAGAACCTCTGACAAAAGCCATTAGGTTCTTGTATCTCGGTGGTTTCAGACATTCTTCGATAAGATGATTCGGGTCTCCGCATCTATACCACTTCCAATCACTTTTGCCGTTCTTTTCGTATCGGCTTCTTTGGTATGTCTT
>BQNB010009972.1:0-85296 GCA_026074375.1 Tanacetum coccineum
GGTGTAACAAAATAAACAATTGGTGAATTTCCTAAAGGATTGGCTCTACGGGTTGTTCTAGGGGTATCTTACTCTTAAAGAGAGTAAACAAAGGGTTTAAATAGGGTTAACTAACCGGTGTAGTTAGTTAATAAGCAACATGAATAGGCATTTTGGGTGTAATCCTAAAATTTACCAATTTAAACAAGTTACTCCATCTAAATCCATAGTACTCATTATTGCGGTCTCGAGTGATATACCATGCCAAGTTCTAAAGTCTACTACATCACCGGCACACTCATATTTTGTGGAATTTAGGTAAACGTTTAGAAATGGATAAGGTTAAATCCTCACAATATCTAACAAGGGTTATTGTGTGCGGGTTATGTAACAGGTAATTTCACAAAAGTATGCTTGATTTTTTTAAATTTGAGCATAATTTAAGCATTTTAGTGTGAAAATTAAGACAAGTATACATTTTAATTCCCATCCCCCCACTTGAATTATACAACGTCCTCGTTGTATAGATAAAACATTAAATACGGGAATTAAAAAGAATTAGAATGAGAAACTCCCCTGATATTTGCTCGGTAGATTCTCCATGTTGAGTTTTATTGAGCAAGAATTCGTGTTGAACAGCCGCCTTGAGGTTTCAAGACTCCAACACTTCAAGATCTCTAGATTTGTAAATTTTCCACCAATATTCGTCGATATTTCTTTCACGAGGTTCTGTGAAAATTAGGAAAACGTGTATTCCTATCTTGGTACCTATGGTTAATTTAAACTAAACTAAACAAACTAAATACGAGTCAGTCTGGTGAATACGCCGTATCATGTGCATGAATACACCGTATTGCCAGAACTGACAATAATGTTTTTAAAGTGCCTAAAAAGTAAAGACTGATAACGTCCAGACAATCAATACGCCGTATGGTATGGAGCGGATACGCCGTATTGATGTCTGGGAAGACAGACTCGATAAAATTAAATAACATTCCGGGTTGTCTCTCGTGAAGCACTTTTGTTTACAGCGAAGTCTTTAAGTTAGACTTTTCTTCAGCTTCTCACTCGGTTTTAGTTACCTTCTATCCGTTGTCCTTCTTTTGAAAAATTTCTTGGTAAATTATGGACATCCTATCTTTGTTTCTTTCCCAAGCATCATATTCACATCTTCTTATAGCAATATATTCTTCGTTGGGTCCAAGTGAATATTTTATAGCTTCAAACTTTTGTGCTTTGGACATTCTTTTGTTAGGTTGCTCATCAATAGAATTGGATGTATTGTTGCATTTGCGCTTCGTTTGACTTAGTTCATTATCCTTTTCAGTTTCTTTCTTTTCACTTGTTTTTAGATAAGGTCTAAAAAAATGAATCAGTAGTAGTATCATTACTTCTTAAGATGATGTCATCCATTCGTCTTTTATTCCAACTCCCATTCATCCAAGCATGGAATAATACTTTTTTAGTTCTTCCATCCATTTTCATATGTTTATCAAACGATGAATTTACTCGCGATATGAATTCGAGTGGATCAATCCCCCAGTTATCTCCTTCATCCAACATTTCTTCTTCTCCATCGTATGATTCGGGATAAAATTTACAGAAAAATTTCTCAACAAGTTCTTCCCAAACGGTGATTTTTCTTTCCCCCTCGTTTATCCACCATTGTCGTGCGTCATCAGCCAGTGAGAGAGGAAAGACTTTTATTCGTAGTTGATGGGAATCCACACCAAGAATGTAGATTAAATCAATCATTTCAAGCACCTTAGCAATGTGGTTTACTACGTCTTCGTCAATCCATCCGTGGTATGCATTCTTTTGTAATTCCTCCAAAAATTCCTTGCTGAGTTCAATGTTTATATCGTTACTTGTGATAGAAAGATTTGATTCAGTTTGAGCTTTTTCCATGTTTTCATTTAGAATTGGTTCAGCCATGACTTCTTGTAGTTCCTTCTTCAATCAACTAGCTTTGATAAGTACTTCCTGTAACAAGGGTAAAAATATCAGCAGGATTTGCTCTGAAGAAAGATAAAAAAAATTAAGCACGAAAATCAAATATGAAAACTAAGATTCTGATTATGTTTCAGATGATGGATACTTCGTATTCAATTGAAGTGAATACGCCATATTAATCAGTTGAATGAATATGTTGTATTGGACAGAAAGTTGGATACGCCGTATCCGATGGAAGTGGATATGCCGTATCGAGTTATCGACCAAAACAGTGTATTTGGAAAACAATTAAATTAAACACACAAATATACAAGCAAACAATTAAACTAACAAACATACAAAATTATACAGAATATACAAGAATATACACTAATCGAATTAACACTACTCCTAAGGGTTAGATCTAATCTAATAACCAAAATATAAAATAAAAATCAAGATTAAATTTCACTCCTCGGCAACGGCGCCAAAAACTTGATGTGTCATTGTGTGGTGTATATTTTTATGATTCAAGTTTTAAATTTATTTTGCTGAATTAACCAAAAACAACACTTTAACGGACAGTGTACCCGGTCGGTGGTAGATTCGTGGTAAGTAAGGTGTCGAACATTTGAAGCGAGGTTAAATCTCTTAATTTATTAATATTTTGGTTTACTAATCTAAGTTAATTCTAATCTAAGTCAAACCTATTATTGGGAATAAAAGGATTCTTAACTGTTACTACTGCTGGTTCAAGTTACAACTGCTGGTTGGAGTTACTGCTGCTGCTCAAGATTAAAGAAAAAGTTCTAAGTCATTACTACTGCTAGTGTAATATTAGTACTGCCAGTACAAAATATTACTACTGCTAGAAGAGTTTCTACTGTTACACTTAGTTAGTACTATTAGTCTGTTTTAGTACCGCTAAAGAGATATGTATGCGATATATTAGGAAAAGATATGTATGAGTAGAAAACGCGTTGTAAGCCCATTAGGGTTCCTTGGTGTATAAAAGGAGACCCTAGGGCATGTAGTTTACATATCTCTTATTTATATACATTTTTGATATATAGCTTCAAGGTTGTAAACCCTAGTACTACACAGAGTACTCGTATTATTGATAATAATAATATTGGAGCTTTTCAGTAATATCATTGTTCATATAGTTTACTGTTTTATTGATATTCTTTTAAGTATTAAAGAGTAGATTCCGCATACTTTTTAGTATTCACAAAGTTTTTACCATAGTTGTTTTGGATCTATCTAAAGTAACTTAACCTTTACAAGCTAATTAATCGATCTTAAATTGGGCAACCAGTGGTATCAGAGCTTGTGTTCTGAAACTTTGATCTAGAAGAAACTAACAAGAAGAACCCTCTACTCACAAGGAAGAGATGGATCTAGAAACTGCTCAAACCACTACTACTGCAAAGTTGCCCATTCTCAAACAGGGTGAATATGATTGTAGAGGCTAAGGATTGAGCAATACTATCAAGTTCAAGACTATGCTCTATGGGATGTCATAGAGAATGGAAACTCATTCAAACCAGCAGCTCAAACAACAACAAATGTTGATGGTACCTCAACTTCACTAATACCATGTCCTGTAAATACTGAAGAAAAGGTTCAAAAGAAGAATGATGTGAAGGCAAGAAGTATGTTACTGATGGCACTTCCTAATGAACATCTAATGGCATTTAATCAGTACAAGGATGCTAAGACTTTGTTTGCTGCTATACAAACAAGATTTGGTGGTAATAAAGCCACAAAGAAGACTTAGAAGACTCTTCTGAAGCAAATGTATGAGAACTTTAGTGCTCCAAGCACAGAGTCTCTTGACTTTATTTTTAACAGGCTTTAGAAGATTGTAAGTCAGCTGGCTATCTTGAGTGAAAATATTTCACAAGAAGATCTCAATTTGAAATTTTTATGTTGTGGTCTGAAAGAATAAACCTGATCTAGACACAATGAGCTTTGATGATCTCTATAACAATTTCAAGATTGTTAAACAAGAGGTTAAAGGAACTGCAAGCTCAAGCTCAAGCTCAAGCTTAAGTTCTCATAATATGGCTTTTGTGTCATCCCCTAGCAGCACTAATGAAGTTAATACTGCTTATAGAGTTAGTACTGCTAACACTCAAGTTAGCCCTGCTAGCACTCAAGTTAGCACTGCTAGCACTCAAGTTAGCACTACTAGTACTCAAGTTAGTACTGCTAACTTAAGTGATGCCACTGTTTATGCATTTTTAGCCAATCAACCAAACGGATCTCAACTTGTACATGCGGACCTTAAACAAATCCATGAAGATGACTTAGAAGAGATGGATTAAAAGTGGCAGTTAGCATTGTTGAGCATGAGGACAAGAAGGTTTTTCTAGAAAACTGATAAAAAGATCACTATCAATGGGAGTAACACAGTTGGGTATGACAAGTCTTGCCATAAGATGGGACACTTTAAAAGGGAATGCAGAGGACCTAGGAATCAAGATATCAGGAACATGAATCAAGACATCTCTAGAAGGATTGTAAATGTGGAAGAAACTTCTTCTAGTGGCTATTGATGAAGCTGGTTTTGACTGGAGCTATATGGCAGATGATGAAGTTCCTACAAACATGGCTCTTATGGCTTTTTCAGACTCTGAGGTACATAATGACAAAACTTGTTCAAAAACCTATCTAAAAAGCTTTGAAACTCTTACAACTTAACTTGATGATTTAAGAATAGAGTTTAACAAATCTAAGTTCAATTTAGCTACTTATAAAAGAGGGTTAGAATTTGTAGAAGAGCAACTTGTCTTTTACAAAAAGAATGAGGTTATTTTTTGTGAGCAACTTGCTGTTCTCAAAAGAGATATCTCATATAAAGACTCAGAAATTAGTATGCTTAAAAGTGAGTTAGAAAAGCTTAAGAGAACCTAAGTTTTCAAATTGGATTTTCGTGCTAAAAAAAATTTCTATCGTTCTTTTAGAGCAAATTCCTTACGTTATTTTTATCCTTGTTACAGGATAAAGTACCTATCAAAGGGACGTCGATGATAAGTGATGGGGACAAGGGAAATAAGTCAGAAGTATGGGAAACATTTGCGCCGCTAACGACAAAGCAGATTACTATTCCGGGATTACAAGTATTACAGTTAACGGGAAGAACGCTTATGAATTGAAAGGAAAATTCTTGGATGATCTGCACAACAATGCTTTTAGTTGAACAACGGGAAAGACGCAGTTGAACATATTGAATACTACCTAAAAATTATTGACCCAATCAAATTACCCAATGTAGTCATAGTAAAAGGAGAGTTGTTATATTCCCTTAATCTCATTGGCTGGAGGTGCACAGAGATGGTTTGATAAGACCAAAGAATCAATCACTTGTTGGGTCGACTTAACTTCTAAATTTTTTAGAAAATACTACCCGCCTTCTCGCATCGAGGGAAATAACACTTCCGTGATAAAATAGGACCCAACTAATCCAAGATTCGAAGGATGGCTGGCTACAAAGTTCGTAAACTATAAATACAATGGATTATATTCACCAAATGAGCTTTGGGGGATTACTTAAAAATGGGGGGTTATTTTGGTGATGAATTGAGGTATTTGATGTTGGAATTCTTTGATCTTGAAGAAGACAAGAGTGAGATAAGGAAGAAACCGCTAAAATTTTTAAGATAAAAACTGATGTTTTTTACCACGAGACGCCTCTCTGTTTGGCATTTAATGAATTTAATTATCTTCTCAAAGTAGATCCGGACTTACTTACAAAGGATATTATAGGGTTTAAAACCTATGAAGATTACAAAGACGACTGGATCTATGAATGGAAACAGAATGATGCATGGGTATATAAAAAGCCATGCTTAATAATGGCTTTATACCTTTACATCACCCATTAAATTATTTTATATATGGAAGGTAGAGCGAAACAAGTTCAAACATACTTGCAAGCCTGTCAACTATAACGTGGGGTTGTTCAAGAAGTGGGCCAGCTTGTAGTTGGAGAGAGGATGGTTAGTTGTAGAATGGAGGAAATTACCTGGTGCTTAACATATTAGAAACTCGCTCCGCATCCCAAGATCTTAAATGGTATGAGGCTCTGGAAGTAGAGAACTAAAAGATGAAGCTTTACAAAATAAAGCTATCATGGAAGGCTTGATTAGTGATAATGAATCAAGCAATGATTGTTGGAAAAGATGGAAGAGCCACGAGATTTACTACCATCAATTATGATGAAGGGAATATGAACACAAAATTTTATAAAGAAGGGCATGAGTTATGTGGTTTATCAAAATCGCGATGGTGCGGTTTGCACATAAAAGGATACAGATGTTCAAAATACTCGTGCAAAGATGAAGAATAATAATGGTTGCTGTAGAAGAAGTGACAATACGTGATCTTACAATCACAAGTGAAGAGGCGTGTTGAACTTACCAGGAAATCTTTCGGATGATGGATAAAGGATGGATGGTTACGCGCACCGAGTGAGAAGCTGAAGAGAAAAGTCTAACTTAAAGACTTAGTTGTAAACAAAAGTGCTTCCCGGGAGACAACCTGGATTGTTATTTAATTTTATCGAGTCTGTCTTCCCAGACATCAATAAGGCGTACCGCTCCATACCATACGGCGTATTGATTGTCTAGATGTTATCAGTCTTTACTTTTTATGCACTTTAAAAACATTATTGTCACTTCTGGCAATACGGCGTATTCACCAGACTAACAGGTATTTAGTTTGTTAGTTTAGTTGTAAATTAACTCGTATGGTACCAAGATAGGAATTGCAACATGCTTTTCGACTAGGTTTTATACATGACCTCGTGAAGAAATATTCAGGATGAATATTGGTGGAGAATTAATAAAATCTGGAGTCTGCTTAAAAGTTTAGAGTTTGAAACTTCAAGGCGGCTGTTCAACATGAAATCTTGCTAATAAACTCAACATGGAGAATCTACCGAGCAAATATCAGGGGAGTTTCTCATTCTAATTCTTTTTAATTCATGTATTTAATGTTTCTATCTACAACGATGGGCGATGATAGATTTCAAGTGGAGGGATGAACATTAGAATTTTTTCTTGTCCTAATTTTCACACTACTGCTTAATTATGCTCAAAATTTTAAAAAAAAATTCAAGCATAATTTTGTGAAATTACTTATACTTAACCCGGCATACATATAACCCTTATTAGATTTTGTGAGGAGATTGAACCTTATGCCGTTTCGCAAAAAGATCCTCACTAATATCTAACAGGTTGTCGTGTGCTGGGTTATGTATCAAGTAATTTCACAAAAGTATGCTTGAGAAATTTTTAAATTTAAGCATTTTAGTATGAAAAATAGGACAAGTAAACATTCTAATTCTATCCCCCCACTTGAATTATACAACGTCCTCGTTGTATAGATAAAACATTAAATACGATAGTTAAAAATAATTAGACTGAGAAACTCCCCTGATATTTGCTCGGTAGATTCTCCGTGTTGAGTTTATTTGAGCTGACTTGCTGTGGGGTTTTTGGGTTTGAACGCCGCCTGATGTTTCAAGACGCTCTAACACTTCAAGATAACTTCAGATTGTTGTAAAATGTCTCCACCAATATTCGCTGATATTCTTTGCTTCCAAGGTCCTTGTATAAAACATAGGAAAAATGGGTGTCATTCCTATCTTGGTACTACAGTTAATTTAAATTAAGAACTAAAACTAACTAAATACGGGGCAGTTTTGGTAAATACGCACATATCTGTGCATGAATACGCTCGTATTGACAGGACTGACAAAATAATGTTTTTAATTGCATTAAAAGTAAAGACTGATATCGGTCTGGACAATCAATACGCCGGTATCGTATTAAGATTGACGGCGTATACGTGCGTATGATGTCTGGAAGACAAAATCGATTTAATAAAAATCTGGGTGTTCACGGCGTTGGAGCATTTTGTTTACAGCGAAGGTCTCTTAGTTAGGATTTTCTTCAGCTTCTCTTTCATTCTATCTCATGCACGTTATGTGCCGCGTGGAGCATTCTTCCATCTTCGCATCTCGAATGTATGGGGTCTTAAATTCAAATACTCCTTTGTAGAACCCCTTATAGCTTTTTGGTATGGCTGCGAGATTCCTTTATTCTTGTAGTTCTGCATTACACTTCAGTTAATGGTGGGATTTTGTTGCATTGCTCATTAGTGTGGCGTTTAAACCTCGGATGTGATCGCACCATTTGGTAAGTAAGTTACTCCTCATAACCATTGTAAATGGTCATTATCCCTTCGAACCTTTTTGCTTTAATTTCAACTTCTTTTAAAAATGGTTCGCGCCAAAAATAACATCGCCTATTCCTTCATCACGATAATCATCCATATTTTCTAAAACTGCAAAGTCAGTCGTCAAAGAAAAAGTTCCAACAAAGATAGATATGTTCATTAAGACTCTTACTACATTGTTTCCCTTGTACTCCAATTTCTCTTTCATTATAGAATTATGAAACTTTTTGGACATCATATTGACATGCAATAATGGAAAAAAGTTAGTGTGCGTAAATTCAATATCCTGTCATGCAAGAAACTTTAAGTTTATAGCACAATCTATTGTGATCTCTTATCATAGTCACAATAACTAGGGTAATCATCAATTCCAATATTAAGTTCATCATCCATTAGTTCTAAATTCCTTAATTACCTCACCTTCCTCAATGGTAGGCATTAAATCATCACCTTGATTTCTCCTAAGCTCAAATGGTTATTTGGGAGTCATTTAATTCCAATGTAATCTCCAAGAGAAAGGGTTCTAATGATCTATTAGAACCACCCAAAGTATCTCCTATAGCCTAGCTGTTTGTTTGGTTTTTGTGGCTTCTAAATTCAACTATGTAGGTAGGTACGGCCAGTATGCGGTTCCTTCTTTTCTCAAACTTAGCATGTAGAACTTCTTAATTAAACTACTAGTGGTGTTTTAATTCACTTGTGAAAAGACAATCCTTTCTTCCCCGACCCTTAAAGTAATCTTTCTTTTGTAAACATCATTTGCGCAGTGCGGTACACAAACAAATGGTTCTTCCGTGGATCAATGGGCACTTTGAATCTTCGGGCATGTATCTAGAGTTTATAAGTCTAAGGGAAAGGAGGGAAGGGGAGGGTGGGGGGGGTGGGGGGAGGGAGATGGGAGGGCGAGAGCGCGGGGTGGGGAAAAAGTGCGTGGCGGGGGGAGGGAGATTTGGGAGGGACGAGAGAGGAAGTGTGAAGAAAGTGAAAGGGGAGGAAGAAAGTACAAAAAAAAGTAGTTCCTAAAAAAAAAAATGTGAAAAAAATTGGAAAGGGAAAAAATGTTTAAAAATTTTTTTGTTTTTACAAAAAAGTTTTTCCTTGTTTAAACGAAAGTGTTATTTTTTTACGGGTTTTTTTTTGTTTAAAAGGAGGGGCTTTATTTTTTTCCCCCTTTTTGGGGGGGTGGGATATTTTTTCCACCGTCCCCCTGTTTTGGGGGTTTTTCTGCTATTCAATGTCTATAACTTAGTGTGAGCTAATTCGTCTAATCCTAAGTTAAGGTTTAGGTCGATAGAGGCCATAATCAATAGACGTTGCTCCTAAGTCAAAAGGGCATTATCAAAGCATACATTATTAATAAAAGTAAGTAAAGTGAAACTTCTGGGTTTTCTCTTTTTGGCGGTCTATGGATGTGAAGCTTTCCAAAATATAGCTTCCGAGATATTGTGGTCCATATGTTCCTTTTTTTCTTCACAGTAGTCAATCATTTCAAACGATATTGGAACGGAATTCATCGTTGTTTGCCTCGTACATCAGTGTACGGCTATGTCCAGTGGATACGTCGTATTGGTATGATCCAATACGGCGTATCAGGCATGAATCAGCTTCAATAGTAGTTGAAATCGACTTGACTTGATCTCTTGGGTTTGCTTCAGTGGATCTAGGTAGACATCCAAATCCTCTTTCCTGTAGTACCTTGCTCATTTGCCCGATTTGGATTTCCAAAGTTTTAATAGATGCTCCTTGGTTTCGAATGGCAACATCCGTCAAAGCTTGGATTTATTTAATCAAATTAGAGTTTTCTTCGTGTCTCTTTGCCGATTCACTCATAAACTTGCTCAGGGTATCTTCCGTAGATTGCTTAGTTTGGTACGAAGGATTACATTGTTCTTTGATAGACTTCCCAAAGCGCCTGCTCTATATCCCCGCTACTTGAAAAGGTCCACCAAATTGTGAGGTAGTTAGCTTTTTCTTGGTAGGGTTTTTCCCTTCTTCTTCTAGTGGGCAATCTTTGGATTGTAGTGGGGTCTTTGATTGTTCGCATCCAACTGGAACTTCATAGACTTTTTCATTCACTTTCTTTGATCTCTCTTCCTAGATTGTTCAGTTGTGCTTGTATAGCTGCCTATCCGTCAGAAGTTTCAGTACTTCTTGACCTAGATGTTCCATTATGCCATTTTTAAGAGTATTCAGCCATTTCTTGGATGGCTACCTTTGCATCAGACAGTGTCGTTTGTGGTATTGCACCTCTTGAGTCAAGATTTTGTCGAGTAGGAATTCCCAATCCATTATAGAACAAGATTACCTTCTGCATCTCTATTAAATAGTGTTGAGGACACTTCATCAAGAGTTATTTAAATCGGTCCTATGCTTGGTAAAGGTTTTCATCTAGTTCTTGCTAAAAGTTGTTGATTTCCTCCATCCTCTTTGTAGTTTAAGCAGGTGGGCAATATTTGTTTAGAAATTTTGTTTTAAGACCATCCCAAGTTGTAATTGAACCAGTTGGTTCGTTTCTTAGCACGCGGCTTTTACGGCTCCAGTAAGGACATAGGGATATAAATGCTCTAAGATTCACTATGGGTCTATAGGTAATATTGGGACATGTGTAATAGATTGGCGATCTCAAGAACTTTCTCAATTTGTGTTGTTCGCTCTTCATGATCCGACCCGCTGAAGGTGTTAGTCCGTAGTTCCTTGAGAAATTGGCCCTTTAGCTTAAAGTTATCATTGTCTTCAATTTTGGGCCTAGCAACCCCTGGTCCATAGTTAGCTCAGGTCTTGCTCGTGTACTGTTTCATAGTTTCCGCCATTATTTCTGCTTCTTCTTCCTCCGAGTATTCTTGGTCAGAAAATAAATTGAAATCAGGCGATCTCAATTCGTCAACACTTAGTGTCTTGAAGTGTCTCCTAGATGATCGAAATTCTCGTTCAGGTTCTTTGTAAGGTGTGAATAGTTCGCTTGTTGAACTCCTTGTCATGCACTACCTGAAACAAGGGATAAACAATCAGTAGGATATGCTCTTTTGGATAAAAAAAAATTAGCACGGAAAAGATAAATATAAAAACTTTGGATTATGTTTCTGTTACAGATGATCCGATACGTCGTATTTAATAGAAGTGAATACACGTAGTAATTGATTGATATGAATATGATTGTATTGGATAGGAAGTTGGAATACGCGTATCCATGGAAGTGGATAAGCCGTATCGAGTTATCGACAAGAACAGTGTCTTAGCAAAACAATTAAATTAAACACACAAATATACAAGCAAACAAAATAACTAACAAATATAAAAAAATTATACAAATTATACATCTGATCTAATTAGACACTACTCCCTAAGGTTAGATCTAATTTAAGTTTTAAAAACCAAAAACAGAAATAAAAAATCAGATTAATTTTCAGTCCCCGACAGCGGCCGCCAAAAAACTTGATGGTCATTGTGTGGAGTTTATTTATGTAGTTCAAGTTTTAATGTAGATATTTTGCCGACTTAACCAAAAATAACACCTTTAAAGGGCAGCTTTGTACCTGAGTTGGTGGTAGATTCGTGGTAAGTAGGTGATCCGAACACTTGAAGCGATGTTATGTTAAATCTCTCATTTATTTATATTTTGATTATCTAATCTAAGTTATTCTATCTAAGTCAAACTATGGTTATTCTATGTTAGTCTAATTATTTCTTACAATAGGTAAATAAGTAAATGGGGGTTTCGGCCTGAGAGACTGGCACAGGTTTGGTTGGTGACTACAATCAATTCAAGACACTTTAACCCATGCAAGCAAATTAACAGAAGATAAAAGATCGGTCGAGCTTATGATAGAAAACTGTATTAGCCATCATTAATCTGATTAGAAGTTGGTTTGTTTATTTAGTGCAATGATTACTTATCTCGAAGAGGCATATCATTCTTATACTTAGGCGGGACTTCATCCTAAGACCTAGACATATTAATTCTGTCACAATTAAAGTATCTGCATAAAGCATCCTTATAACCTAATTATAATCTATCTTAGGGATTAAAACAATGGTGATCTTGTAAAACCCTAGCTCATAGAGACTTTACCCACTTACTGCTTAATGGCAATTTATACTCTAGTAGTTCACTTGTCCAAATATCCAATGGAATCAGAACATTATTCGTTGAATTATCTAGATTCACCTACTAGTCAACATGTTCAATAAACTAAAGGCAGTTTTCGTTAACTAGTTAAGCCAGAAGCGTATCCTTAGCACGATCTTAGAAGGACAATATTTGTGATCCTATGGTTCTAGATGTATAAATCACTATATGGAGAGCTATCCCGACATCTATATTACTTGGTCCGTATCACTAGATCCAGTTGAATGATAGGTCGCATACAAAAGCACGTAAACAAGTATAAATTGATAAACATAAACATCATACAAGATAAATTAAAGCAGATCGAATATAAAAAAGAACAAACCTACAGTATCCTTCTAAAAATGGCTAATACACGAAGGTATTATCCTTGAAACATCATAATTAATACAAGAGTAATTGTTTTAGCCAAGGTAAACTAACCGAGTTAACGAATGATACCAAAAACTAACGATTACAAAAATATAAGAAATTAGACGTTGTCTTTCTCTGGATTAGAATGGTGTTCACGACATCTTCTGCTCTTTTCTCCTCTAAAAATCAACTTTTTATCAGTTTAGGTATCAAAATATTATTTTAGCACACTTAAAACACTTTTTTGAGTTTTTCTATTTATACTGTCGGAAGTCAGTTTCCATACAACTAATCCAAGGGATTGTGAATATGGCGTATTGGAGTTTTCTTGTGAGTAAGAGACCACGTTTGATATATTCTAGAATATTCACATACCATAATCTCAAAACGACAAATAGTCTTCTCATGGATACAGTATATTAAAGCATGTTTTTTGTGAGTCTTTGGTTGATGCAGGCACGGATACGTCGTATCTTCCTTGATGGATATGGCATATTGGTAGTCAGAATAGTAATCTTTAAAATATCTTCGTTTAAGCTCTAGAATGCGCGTCTTTTGCTAATATTCACCAAGTACTTAGTAATTACTGTAATTCTCAAATATAAATGATTAAGTAACAATTCTTTGCAATTAATTATACAAAATGGGTTAGATACATGGGATAAATGATGCTATAAAATAGACATTATTTGATATCATCAGTACATGATACTCTCCGGTGCTGACAATCGTCCACCAATGTTGGACAAGGACATGTATGATTCGTGGAAAAGTATAATGGAATATACATGCAAAACTGAGAACACAGAAGAATGATACTTGAATCAGTATGAAAACTGACCCACTCATTTTGCCTACTATTGAAAGAATGGGTTGACAAAACAAATAAATGCCGAATTATCTGCTGCTGAGAAAATTAGAAGCTGAATTGTTAATATGAAAGCAACCAATATCGTTCTTCAAAGCTCTACCACTGATGTCTATTCACAATGTGCATCATCACAGATTGCCAAGGATTTTATGGGAGAAGTTTCAATTAACTTGGTGCAAAGGTACCTCTTTGACTAAGGCAAAAAGTGAGTGTAGTAAACACTGTATGAATGCAGTTAGATGAAGTGTACTGCATATCAAAGGGTAATCACTTCATAATTGTTTACATGAGATTTCACTCATATGATTAATGACATGAACATTTAAACAACATAAAAATGGAGCAAATCAAGTTAGTAACGAAGATCTTAAAAAATCTACCCTTCCCCCTTGAATAGAGTAAGTTAATGACTTGATGGTCATGTATAGAAAAAGGATTTGCATACTAACCAACTTTGATCACTTCATTGCAAATAGCTTGAACAACACGAACTCCATGCAAATGAAGTCCGTCTTTTATTGCGTGAACGCAATCAAGATCCACTTGCATTTGTTGCAAATCAGCAGATGACACCACCTCACTTCAACACTTATCAGTCTTCATACAACAATCCTCAGCTTTAAAAATAGTTTCACCATCTCAATATGGATCAATTCATCCCACTCAACATTACTCATCTAATTATCCATCATAACCTCAAATCCAAAACCCATACATGGCCTTACCACCAACATACCATATCAGTCTTAAATGAATCATTCAAACCTTCCTCAATTCCACCAATTGCTTATCAACACCTTTAAGTTCAACAAACCTAATGCTGAGTCTCCCTTGTGGACTCAGGTCTTTCAATTCCTATATTTCTCTTCTAGAAATGAACTAATTTTGCTTGTCTCACAAGGCAATGGCTTTTCAACAGCTATAGCATCCTCAAGGTTCCCCTCAACCAATAATCAACTTAGAACTTCCTTAAATCCAAGAAGCCAAGCCACTATTAAAGATGGCAGGGTCATAGTGCAACAAGTTCAGGGGAGACAAGGTCAAAGTTATTCGGGTACTGGTTATAAGAGTAATGCTACTAGTTCTAGGGGAAACAATGCAAGTGTTGAGATAGCAAGGTGTTGTTTAAAATGCTACAACTAATCAAGGTGAAGAACACATGTGCTAGACAATGCACTCAGCACTCAGCCTAAAGTGACCAAGTGGAATGCAGCATGGTAATAAGGATAAATAATGTTAGCTGAATGCTCAAGAAGCCAGACAAATTTTTTTGGATTGAAGAGCAACTCGCATTTCCTTGCAGATCCAGAGTTCAATGGTTCAAGCGTTTTCAGGCAATCATTCCAAACAATGCTGGTTTCAGATTGAGGATCCTTGAACTTGTGATTTTGATATTGATGATATCTCTAAAGGCAAATAGCGAGGTTCTCATGGTCAATATTTCCAACTATGGCTCTGACATTATCTTAGTAGTACCTTATTTTGAAACATATCTTAATGATATGGAAAATCAAAGTGTGCATACAATGCAGGATTTTGAACAATTACCAGTTGTGGATTTTACAAATAATGAGATACATAGTGATAGCAATATCATTCCGTATTCTAAATATTTGCAAGAAACACAACTGAAAACTATTCAAGATACTAACAATTGGCGACAACAAGGATTCAATGATCTATATTGTGAATGAACAAATGTCGTGAAAAAATGATTAATCATGTAACTAATTAGGAAAAGGCTAATAAGGAACAAAATAATGAATTAATAACTGCTGAGCTAGAGAGATATAAAGAACGAGTCAAAACTTTTAAACAACATCTTAATATTGATTTAAGCAGTCGTGAAAAAATGATTGTTTACTTAAATGGTAATGATATGATTAAAGAAAAGCATGCACTTAAAGAACAATTTTAACTCACTTGAAGCAAAAATCTTGCCTAAACAAATCAAAAGGAAAAGGAATGATAATTGTCAAACATACAACTGTATTTCTCAAAAAATAATCCAAAATAAAGAAACATAAATATATGGAAAAAGAAATTAATTTGAAAAGAAAGATAACGAAACTTGATAATATTATTTTTAAAGTGGGTCAATCAGCTCAAAAAGTGCATATGTTAACAAAGCCTCAAGTTTTTTATAATAATATACACAAACAAGCTCTAGGTTATCAAAATCCGTTTTATCTCAAAAAGACTCAGCAGATTAAACAAACCTTGTATGATGGTATTGTTATTTCTGCTAAAGATGTTGTTATGTCTGTGATTGATGATGAAGAGACATTGATTTTGGAAGAAGAGAGTCAATCAAAAATGTCTGAAAAAGAGAAGGATCCAGAGGCCATTAAACAAAACATTTCTCATAAACCTATTGATTATGAAAAATTAAATAAACTATCTAAAGATTTTGGGAAACGTTTTACTCCACAACAAGAATTGTCGGCTGAACAAGCTTTTTGGTTACGTATATCCAATCCTACCATTGAATCTTCTAATATACCACCTGTCAAAATGGAAGTTCCCAGTGAACTACCTAAGGTGAGTTTGGTGAATGCAAGCCTTAAAAATCTTAAATTCTACCTCGCCCAGTTTGACTCTGTGGTGAAGAAGAGGACAACGCCTGATGCTCGTACAGAAGAATAGGGTTTTGAACATACTAAAGATGTTTTAAACAATTAAATTATTCCATTTCTAAAATCTTTAAAAGACATCTTCAATGTGTTTGATAAAGATCTTCTAAATGAAATAATGGAAGTACAGACAGTTTTTGACCAAATGGAAGCTACTGTTCAACAGTCTTCAGTTGACAAACAATGTTTGGAAATTTCTAAGAAAGAACTACTTTTGGAAAATGATCGAATCTTACAACAAATCATGTCTCAAGATGTTCTTCTAACTGTGATGAATTCTATATCTTTGAATGGCGAATCTGTGAATATGGAAAGAAAGAGAAATGAATCTTGTAATAAGTGTTTCAATCTTGATGCTAAGCTTTTGAAATCACAAAATGCGCATAATGATCTTTTGAAAAGTTACTCACAACTTGAAAAACATTGTATTTCTCTTGAATTTTCAATACAGCTTAATCAAGAAATTTTTCAAAAAGATGAATCTTGTAATAATAAAAATGCACATAATAAATTCCTAGAATTTTTGAAAATAATGATTTGAAAGCTCAGCTACAAGACAAAGACACTACCATTTGTAAGTTGAAGGAAATTATAAAATCAATAAGAGAAAAGTCCAAGGAAGAGAATGTCAATTATGATTATTGTGAAATAGAGACCAAAAATGTGGAACTGGAAAATAGTGTGGCAAAATTGCTTTCGGAAAACGAGCGTCTTTGTAATGAAATTAATCATGTGAAACAGGTTTTTAAAGAGCAGTTTGACTCAATAAAAAAGACACGTGTTCGTACTAAAGAACAGAGTGACTCTTTAATTGATAAACTGAACTTAAAATCTGCTGAAAATGAGGATTTAAAAGCTCAAATTCAAGATAAGGTTTTTGTGATAACGTCATTGAAAAATGATTTACGAAAAGTAAAAGGAAAAGAAATTGTTGATATTGCTGCACAAATACCATCTGCCAACACTATTGTTCCAGGAATGTTCAAGCTAGACTTAGAACCTTTGGCTCCTAGGTTATTGCAAAATAGGGAAGCTCACATAGATTACCTTAAGTACACTCAGGAACAAGCTGATATTCTTCAGGAAATAGTCGAACAAGCTAAAGCAAAACAACCCTTATATAAAGAGTTAGACTTTGCCTGTAAGCATGCACAACGAATTCATGAGTTACTTGTATATGTTCAAGATACTTGCCCTAATGCGATTAAACTTAATGAGAAAAAGGTTGCTATCACACCCAAAAACAAGGTCAAGAAAGTTAGGTTTGCTGAACCTCTCACATCCTCAAGCAATATTAAACATGTAGAGTTATCGAAAACATCAGATTCTAACACACCTGTGTTGTCTTCTACAGGATTGAAGTGTTCTACTAGTAAGTGCGGATCAAATCCTACTAGCAATAAAAAGAATGATAGGATCTCGCGAACACCAAGTAGAAACATGAAGAATAAAGTAGAAGCCCATCATAGGAAAGTTAATAAAAAGAATAGTGTTGTTGAACCTATTCGTGATGTTGATGTTAAGCATTTACTGTTAAATGAGAATTCTGAACCTATTTGTGCTACTTGTAAGAAGTCTATGTTTGATGGTGTTCATGATATGTGTCTTCTTGATTTTATGGAAAATGTGAATAGCCGTGCTAAATCTGCTAAGAAACATAAAAAACAAAATATTTGGAAACCTACAGGTCATGTATTCACTGAAGTAGGACTTAAGTGGAAACCAACAGGCAAAACTTTCGCTATAGTTGGTAATTCGTGCCCTTTAACTAGGATCACTTCAGCTAACGTAGTACCTCCTAAGAAAACCACTTCCGACTTAGTTGAAACCCAAAAACCAGAGCTTAAATTTTATAGCAGGAGAACCTAAAAATGTTAAAAATGTAGGTTCGAGTAAACAATCTAAGAATGCTAACCACTCAGAACCCAATCATACTTGGGGATCCAATGCTACAGATATTCCATCGTCTTCTTCTCTTGTCATGACAGGTTGTCCAGATTGTTCTCTGGTATCTGGACTCCGGATGTTCGAAACACATGACAGGGAACCGCTCTTAGCTCATGAACTTTGTTAGTAAATTTTTAGGTACAGTTAGATTCGGGAACGAAAATATTTCAAGAGTATACTACGTCGAAGGGCTTGGACATAACTTGTTTTCTGTTGGTCAATTTTGCGTCGCGGATTTAGAAGTTGCATTTCGGAAAAACACTTGCTTTATTTGTAATTTAGAAGGTGTTGATCTACTTTCCAGATCCCGTGACACAAATTTGTACACAATTTCTCTTGATGACATGCTTAAAACATCTCCAATCTGTCTTCTATCTGTAACACCCCCAAAATCAGGTAGCAGCGGAATGGTAACATTGGGGTGCTACATCAAAGTACAACAATCAAGATATAGGAAACGACCATAAATGGACGTTTAAGACAAGATTTCATTCGATGCCATAGCAAAATATCAGAGTTTATACATTAGGTCCCATATGTTTTAAAAGAGTAATAAACATTTCAAGTACATATTTAATTAAACAAAAGCTTCATAATACCCAAAAGATGACTTAAGTTTTTAAAGATAATAAAAGTTGCATTGAATATAGATAAAACACAGAATCCGTCTTCATTGATATCCGCCACGGCTCCCCTCCAATCTTCATACCCTAGGACCTGAAATTACATGCTAAAAGTCAACACAAAGGTTGAGTGAAATCATAGGTTTATCGGTAAAAAGGGTGGACCACAAGATCGAAGTAATAGTAGACTCTGAAACACATTCAGTAGTCCAAAACGTTTATTATTGCACTAAGCTCATGACCCCGAAGCCTTAACTAGATTTGTGCCCCAATCAGAATATAGGATGCTTGCCAACAACCTAACACCTCTCAATGTTAAATGCACCTTGATCAAACTAGTGACCCAAGGAAAGGTGGGGATTGTCAGTCCCGATAGATCTATCCACAACACTCGCGCTTACTACAATAGCAATTAACGGTTCATGATAAATAGGGACTTCACGGCAATAAGGTAACTTAGCAATAATATTCAGGCAGTAATCTGGATAGCATACACTTTGTAAACACTTTGAAAACACTTAGAAAAACACTTGTGTCCAATAGTAAAACAAGCAATGTAATTCACCCCGTAGATTTTGTAAAACAATCACGTAGTAAAAAGGGGGCTATGAACTCACCTCGAGTGAATGGTAATCAACAAGTATTCACAATAGAAAATGCGTCACGCTTACGATCGAATGCAACCTAATCCAATATAGGTCGTATAAGTACTAAACACTTTGATTATTTATAGGTCGTATAGCTCATCATACTATCGTTCGGGCTATCATAATTAAGAGGTCATGTAGTGACGTATGAGGAGCTAGGACACTTTAAATCGTAAATCCAACAACTCGTCGATACGCCACCCCGAAGAGGCCTCATTATGAAACTCCCTAGTAATATAGTACTTTGATTAACTAATACCACATATAATTCTATATAGCTACATCACCATCTAATCGTTTTAGTGAAATCATATTTATAAAGTAAAAACGTTTATAAGTATACTTTAGTAAAACTGGCGTAACTTTCTCGTTTTAAGTCCGTTTCTTTCGTTTCTTACGTCCACGCCTTCGTATTAAGACGAGTTATCAAAATATAACATTTTCAAAATCTGAGTTTTCTGATGAATAGTGATTTTTACTGTTCATAACAGTTATATATTTATTTTTATAGATTTAGTTATCGTAAATCTCGTAAATGTCGTAACTTATTCGTTTTAACTCCGTTTTTAGCGATTCTTTCGAGCATGTCTTCGTATTTAAAAGTTTTATCGATTTATTGATGTTTTAAAAGTATAAGTTTCTGTGGTGAATAGTAACTTTTATAAAAATAGTTTTATAAAAGTATATATTTAACGTAAACTTGAAATCGTCGTATCTTTTTCATTATAAATCGGTTTTTCGAGTTCTTAACATGCCCACGATCCTTGGGACATGTAGTATCTTGTAAAATCATAAAATAGAGGTGTAAATTTTCAAATTCAAACACACCCTAAATGGGTTTTTCTCAAAATGTGTTTAAAAGTCATTTTTATAACTTTTTAGCTTAACCACTTTGTTACAAGTCCATTACAACCCTTATTAACATATGTCTTACATATTATTATGTCCATTAGTCCATGATATATTCAACCACATAACACATGAATAAGTGTACAAAATTATAATCACAAGCAAAAATATGTTTTACATGTTTAAAAACATCCTAATGGTGATTTTGCCATATAGAACCAATATATGCATAAAATAATAAATGTAAAGACATAAAGGGTTTTAGATAACCTTATGGTGATGTAATATGATAACCAACACAATCTAAACCCTTGTTTAGATTATAAACCCAAGCTTGCAAGATCTTGAAACCCTAAACCCTAATCTTCTATTTTTCTTGCTTAACACTTGTAAAGACTTAACCAAGCCTTCAAATCTTCTTAGGACATCTTAGATATGTTGTAGGAATGTATGTAAATGTGTTAAATAAAATTTGGTATGGATTTGGTGTTGGTCTTGTGGTTGCCGTGAGCTAGAGAGGAGGAGGAGGAAGAATTTTTGTGTTTTTCACCTTGATAATAAGAAGTGTGTGTGTAATATGACTAGCTAAGGCCTTAAGTACCCCAAGGACTAGTCAAAGACAAGATGAGTAAACTAAGGAAGCCTTAAAGTCTTGGTTGGAAAAAGAAGGGATTATCCCATGGTTTTAAGGAAGTATGTTTTTCAAACTAAAAATATCTTTGTGTTTCTTATCTATAAATCGGATGTATACATGCATGTATAAGATATTATGTTAAATTTTTGGGTATTGGGTATAAAAGTGGGTATTTGTTGAAGCGTAGAAAAGTTTTGGTGCTTCCGGGTATGCCTAAATGTATTTAATTGCGAAACGTAATTATTTTACGTAACCAATAAAAACAAAATATAAAAAGTTTATTATTACTTTCGTAAAAATAATATATTGCTTGCTTGACGAAAGCTTTAATTCGTTTGGTGTCTGTTTACGTTAATTGTTGATTATTAGTTTACGTGATTTTACTATATAATAAGAATTAAAAGTAAAAGCGTAGGAGAAAAAAGAAAAAAAAATAATTAGTAAAATAGATGACGTCGTAAATGACCTGAAAATACGGAATGTTACAGTTTCTTCTCAATAACTATTATGCTTATATGTTATTCGATTCGGGAGCCGATAGAAGTTTTGTGTCGTCTACCTTTAGTGCTTTGCTTGATGCTGCACCATCCACTTTAGACACTAGTTATGCCATAGAACTTGCCGATGAAATAATTTCAGAAACAAATGTTGTTCTTAGAGGTTGCACGTTAGGATTATTAGGTCATTCGTTTGACATAGATCTAATACCTGTAGAACTTGGTAGTTTTGACGTCATCGTCGGTATGGATTGGTTGGCGAAGTACCACGCGTTGATCGTGTGTGACGAGAAGGTCGTCCGTATTCCTTATGGAGATGAGGTATTGATAATCCAAGGTGATAACTGTGATGGCGAAAGTAAGCTGAACATCATATCGTGTACGAGGACCCAGAAGTATATTCATAAGGGATGTCAAGTCTACCTAGCGCAAGTTACATCCAAGAAGGCCGAGGATAAGTCGGAGGAGAAGCGACTTGAGGACGTGCCAATCGTACAAGAATTTCCAAGTGTATTCATGATAAGTATTGCCTACTTTATGGAGACAATTGATGGTTTCTTGGTTAGTGAATGCACTAAGGGAATTGGAAGGTTCTAGGTCGTCTTCCTGAAGTAAAGCTGAATTCATCATCTTTGATCTGGTTTTTACGAATTAAAGTTGTTAGCTATGGAAAATGATCGGATTTATGGCTGAATCCCTATGTTTTAAGGATTTGGTTTGACTGGAATTAATGTTGCATCTTGCTCTCTTTTGGGTATTTTGACTGGAATTTATTCCAGTCTTGACTGGAATTAATGTGATTTAATTAAGCATTAATGTGGGTCTTGACTGGAATGATGCGCAATTATATCTCTTTAATGAATGGATCATGGATGTTACATGTCTTTGGAAGTTGCTGCGTGTTGGAAGTTCTTGAGGATTCAGATGCTTGTGGGGTGGAGGTTATCATTCTGATATCCGTATAGCTTGGTTAGGAAGTATTTGTTTTACTTTTTAGTTGTCATAGAATGGTTGTCATTCTTATGGTTGAGGTTAGCGTTAGTAGCTTTTTGAGAGCTTGTATGTGTCAGATGGACTGGAGTTTGGGGAATTCACCCTTATCCTTTTCCTTAATATTTTTTGGTGTAATATATTTACCGGGGAAACCCTTTACCAAAAAAAAATCAGCGGTTAGAAAACGTGTTTTAGAAATATAGTGTTTGGATTTGATTATGCTGTTTGATAACGCAATAATGAGATAATCAGTTTTTTAAGTGTTTGAAAAAACTGGATTATCTAGATATTATAGATAAATGATAAAATAGAATATATTATTAGTATAAATTTAACAGTGTAAAGATTATGTTTTTATATTCATAACACATAAGGATTACAAGGTATTAAAAAAAATAAAAGATTGAGCCAACCTTGAGTTATACTAACGCGCAAATACATAAATATATAATAAGTATCAGCTTAAAGAAATAAAGGAAACTTGGCGTAATGAAAGAAAGGAAACGTGTGTCTGCTTATAATAGGAAATAAATTAGTGGCAATTAAGTAATTTAAGAGAGAATCAAAATCACGATTTGAAAAAAGTGACTCTTCACCTGCTACCACAAACCTGCGTTTTGATGAGCCAAAAACGTGAATAATCACTTTTGAAGCATATTTTGCCAAGCACCCAAAATAGATTATTTACGTTTTCAAAACGCAATAATCTGATAATCCATTTTATAACGCAATGCCAAACACCCCCTTAGTACAAAAAGCGCCATTGGATATATGTTTACTCTTTTTTAACTGAAAACAAAAAACTAACAGGTGTCTTTTCGAGTTTGAAAGATACAAACCACCATCAAAAGTTGTTAAAAGTGAATGGGTGGGCTCGAATAATTCTACTAGGACCATTATGAAATATGTTATGAAGTGTAATTTGGAAATCTTGACATGGTAATAACCATTTTTATTATTATAACATCTATAATGCTTTATATTGCGTATCGATTTTATTAGTCTTTGTGATGTTTTATTTTGATAAATGAAAACATGTCTTATTTTTCAAGTTATTTTTATTCATAAATTTTTTATTACCACTCGCTAATCAGGGTTTTCAAATTAAGTTCACCTCTATTAACTTATGACATTCTAGAAAAAGTCCGAAGAATGAGCGTCTCCAATTTAAGTCCATCCATATTATCCTAATTTTACATATTTACCCTCATATTCCTTAACCTCTACTCTCACCTATTTTATATAAAAGGATACAATAGTACTTTTCTTAAATTTAGACACTTTATTCAGCACCCAAAACGAACAGTCATATTTTTATTTACAAACGGACAACATATATAACATATATGTAGACGGTCACTTTAATTTTACAGGATCTAATAAAAAATCCAACCAAGCATGCCCTTAGAGTCCTCATGAAACTTTATGAAATTTTCTATTATGTAGAAAACATAATAAATAATGATAGCAAAGATTAAAGAACGACAATAGTTAAAAACTATATATAATGGCAATAGTATAGAATAAAATAATATATATAATTTCATTCTATATCTATCTATAAACAAAAAAGATATATATAATCTTTTGATTTTTCCAATTGTTCATTCCTGGGGAGAGGAAGAAGCATATAGAGCAAAGGCCTAAGTGAGAAAATTGCATGTAGAGATACGTAGGGGCTTATAATTTAATTGGTTGAAACGTACCGCTCATAACGGTGATATATTTGTGAATTTATGTATTTCATGTAACGTTTATGAATAGAACAAAGATAACCAAAATTCGAATAGAATTAGTTGTGCATTACTTCATTCTTTTTAAAATTATTTTCACCAGACAAAAATACATAGTTTAAAAGAATGCATTTATTATAACTTTAATTTTTGAGAAGTCACAATAACTTTATGCTTTATGAAAAATAAACACTTATTATGTGATTAGAGGAGTATTATCCTTACCGGCTTTTTAATTGATTCTGATATAAAAGGTTTACAAAAACATGTAGGTATATATCTTATCCTTATCAAAGTGAAAATAACTACGTTTCATCTAAAGCGAGCCACATATGCTAACATGTTTTCAATATTGTTGCTATTAACGTGATTGAGTTATCTTACTTTTTGTTTATTGGTGTTTAGTCGTTGGTGCATGTGAGACACACAAGTCTGGAGATTCATTTGTTTTTATTACTTTGTGGATCCACTAAATCGGGTTGAGTTAGATGAAGATAAGCTTTAACTACTTATACCAACATTTCACGTTATTCTGTCGATGTATGCAACAAACCAAAGTCAACTTTCTTCCCACAACAAATCTTGTTTATCAACCCCTCCCTGAATTCCAGGTTTCATATCTTTTTAACCCACAAAAACCCATGTCTTAAAAATGGACAAAATCAGCTTGTTACCAGATGACGTCATCATTCACATCTATCATTCATCCCCACCAAACATGCTGTTGCAACTTCAATCTTGTCTTCAAGATGGGTTAATTTATGGACTTTTTTACCATTTATTGATCTTGATGATTCTCTTTATCTAAACCCTTTAAACAAAGATTCATCATCTTCTTCTCTCATGTTTCTTGATTTTGTTCAAAGGGGTTTTGACTTTTAATCAAAACTCAAACTATTCTTAGTTTAAGCTTCTTATACATGCTTCTTCTGGCAACACTATGTCTAGGATTAATGGGGGTTTTTTTTTTTTTTATTCAAAATGTTGTTTTGAGAAATGTTGTGGAGATTGATTTAGGAATATTGTGGATTTTCATGATGATGATGATAATGATGATGATTGTTGTTTAAGGATTGAGAATACCGAGTCTTTGGAAGTGCTTAAAGTTACAACTCTCAATGGCCTAAAGATGCCCGCTTTTTTGGGTTGTTTTCCGCTTCTTAGGACATTTGATGGTCAAGGTTTCGCGTTTTGAATCGGGTGATGATTGATAACAAATTTGATTACCTTGTTTATTGGTTTGAGAAGTTGTCCTTTGTTGGGGATTTAAATGATTGCACCGGGGAAATTTATGTTAATATTGGCGGGAAGGCGTTGAAAAGCTTGGAGTTGGAGTTACGGATCGATAATATTGATGATTGTGATGCTATGGTTGTGATTGATGCACCTCATTTAGAGTACCTTAGACTTAAAGATGGGTTTTTAGCTCTCGTTTTGGTGGAACAGCTGGTTCAGTGAAGTTAGTATTGATGTTGGAGAATTTGATGAGGAATTTCTCGAGTTTTTAGAGGAGGTGGGTCCTACACGATGTAGTCGTGTTATAGAGCTTTTGCACGGGATGGTTAATGCTAAGTTTATATCGGTTTCTGCAAATACCTCAAAGGTTAGTGGTTGATGTGTGTCTTGGTAACGAGTTACTGTAAAGATGTAAACCACTTTTGCTCATGATAGGTGACTTTTTTTGGTTTTTGTTTTGATTTAGGTCGATTTTTCACAGAAGATGGAACGCCGCTGTGCCTTCTTTGAAAATGTGAACTAAACTGTGCACACTAGTTGTTGGATCCTACTGTTACACTGGCTTGAAAGTTGCCCGAACTTGAAGGTTCTCTCTTTGATAATAAAGGTGAGTTTTCATATACTTTGAAAGCATTAAAGTTGCATTGATTAAATTAGTTATGGGTCTAGGGAATTACTTGTCGAAGAGTGCAATTTAGTATGCAGAAATGGATATAAATATCCGGAATGAATAGCCCAAATTTTGGGTATTTCTCAAAAATCTGTTGGGGGCTGGATTACAAAGTTTACCCTCACTTTGCTCCTGGTTTAATAATACTAGAGACTATGCACGTGTATCTTCGGTACACTCCATCACAGATAAGTTTCTTCTCCCACCGACTTGGACAATTGTCCCTCGTTCCTCTCGCTTTCTAAACATAAATAATCTCTTTGTGGCATTGAACAAGCCTTTTAGTCGCTGTTCAATAACCCTCGACGACTCTTTGCTGGTGTTGCTGTTCACTGGCTGATTATTGTTAAACTCACTTGCCTTACTTCTGAGTTTTCTCACGTTCATTATAAAGGTGTACATCGAGCATGAAATCTTTTAATAAGATATATAAAACCTATCAAGTGAAGATATGATACTATCGGTGGACAGTGTTGTATTAACAAAAATTGTTAACACTTGTCATATGACTGATGAATATAACAGACTTTTTCAGAAAGTTAATTGAATCAAATAAGGACCATGAAGCGGGGTCTTCTAAATCTCCAGTGTAGACAAATGAAATTTATGTATTTCATTTTGGTTTCTTGATTTGACCAATGGGCCAGGGGGGGGGCTGGAGCTGATTCGTTATAAGGGAAAATATGGTTTTGTTGATGTGTGATTTACGTGAGTGAGTTTCTGAGCAACTTTGGATAACGTGTTTGTTGTGTTGGTTAGCCTTAGAGCACACGGCGTCGTGGTGGACCAAAACCTTCTTGGTGCCAAACTCAAAAGTGGTGTCAGTCAAGCAAATGGATGTTTGGGCACCAGAATGCCTGGCACAGAATTCTTGTGAGAGTGGTTTGGCACCAGAATTCTGGTGCCATAGCATTTTTTTTTTTTTATAAACTCAAATTAAATTTAATTAAGTAAAACATATTTAAAATTACATAAAACTTAATAAATTACATAAAACTTAAACATTAGATTAAAATAACATAAACATTACATAAATAAAAACACAAACTACTCATCATCATTATTCCATAGATGTTCCACAAGGTCTTTTCGAAGTTCGTTGTGCGTTTTCCTATCGCGAAGTTCTTTTGTCTTCCTAACATGTAAGTCACATCTTTCGACCCAGTCGTCTAAACAATGTTCGGTTGCTGGATTCACGAACAATATCTTGAAGTTGACTTCAATTCCTCGTCTTCAATATCATGTTATGTAAAATTATACAACATACATGATCTCTTGAGGGTGTTGATTTGCATTGCGACGCGCGGGTTGTGTATAAGTACACCAACGACCTTGTTGGACTCGCAATGATCCGTTTCTATTATCTGTTCTTTCCTTGCAGCTTCTTGAACTCTTTTAAACTTCAAGGATTTTTCATCCATTGCAACAGGAAACGTTTTGACAAACGTAGACCATGCTGGATAAATACCGTCGGCTAAATAGTAACATTTTATATGTATGTCCCGTTACAACAACGTAACACTCTGGAGCTATATCAGCAATTTCATCATCAAATAATGGGGAACCATATAACACATTTAAATCATTATTCGCACCAGGAACCCCAAAATATGCATGCCAAATTCATAATTTTTGATCAGCAACAGCTTCTAACATAAGAGTTGGGTATTTATGAGTACTCCTTTTGAACTGCCCATGTAAGGCCTTTGGGCATTTTTCACTTCCAATGCATACATGATACTCCCGAGCATTCCGGGAGTCCATGTTTTTCTTCGTGCAATTGATATGTTTTTTGAATATCAGTTGCAGTTGGCCTTCTTAAAAAATTATTATGATATAAAACGTGAATGCTGTTGTAAAGAGATCTAGCATTTGTGAAGTACCTTCAGAATTTGCAAAATACTCATCAAATGATCAGGTGCAGTGTCGTAGCCATTTGGCGTATGGGGATGTGCACTTTAAAATAGACCCATACTTATTACGACGTACTTAAAATACAAAGTACTCGGCAGGTTGCACTCATTATAACTTAAGATATCGCTGAGTATTTTATTAAAAAGTGTAGAACTCATACGATACTGGCCTATAACTCTTTCTTCAGGATATTTGGTTCATACTCGTCGTCCACCAAATATAGTCGTAATTAAGCCTTTGTTCCGCCTCTTCTCGTTCACGAAATATATATGTCGTCCTCCTCTTTGGACCATCACTCGAACCCCCGGCTTCTTGCTCACACAAACCCACATAATGTTGATACGACTCATAATCCCGCATATATCGATCATAGTCGGGTTGAAAGAAAGCATCATAATGATCGTATGTGTCGGTTGGGTCGAAATCGTTGAGATTATTTTGATCCATATTTGAAAGAAAAAAGAGAAGTATTGATACGTAGAAGATGTATTGAAAGTGTGATGTGAGGTATGAATAAAAGGGGGTATTTATTTGCTTTTTAATGGGTAAAATTGTGATTTTGAGGGTATTTTTTTGAATATCCGCTCCCCCTAACGGATAGATTTAAAATAATAATTAAAAAAAAAATTGAGTTTGGCGTGGGCTGTTAGCCACGGCGCGAAGACCCTTGGCGCGAGCCATGGTGTCGTGCGCCGTTGGCCATTTTGGCGCATGCTTGGCCCCATGCCAAACATCCATGGACTCCTCCCTACTTTAGATTAATAGTAAAGGGAGCAATATGGGTGTACCCTGATCAGAATGAAGCCAGTAAACTCAGTAAAGCGAACTATTAAACCTTACGATAGAATTTAAAACATTCCAAACTGGACCATTCTATTCAACTGCAATTAAAAACCCAATCGTTAGTTTTTATGTTAACTAGCAGTCAAACCTAAGTTGTCATGAAACTGACAACTGTATTATTTGGGGGATACCTCTTTTTCATGAAAGATTGGGAATATGTGTCACACGGCAACATGGTTTAGGTGACGGATCAAAGCATTCTTTGGGGGTAGAATCACCTTATTTTAGAAAGTTTAAATAACATCAATGTTTGTCTTATGATTGCAGTTATTAGAATGTAGAGTAATCATCTTATTTTATTTTTAGAGAATCTAGCGTGTTGTTTGCAGTAACAATACATTTTGGGTGAAACCCGTTCCACCTTTCCTTTTCAACCGAAGTTTATTGATTTTACCCATTTGACCCATGAAAGTATCGTAAGTAAATGGGTCGAAATCGATTACCTTTTCGTTTTTAGCTAAAGTTTTATCAAGTCCAAGGTCGTCATATCATATCTAAGTCTTGAGGGTTTTATTGATTATTTCATTGGAGACATTTTGAGTAAATTAGTTGTTAAAGCTTGCATTAAACCATTCACTTAGTCAAGACTCTAAGGTCTTCTGTGGGGGGGTTTTTTCCTGTATTGGATGGTCTTCATAGTTGACCAAATTGTTTGAAACTCATAGAAACTTATGGTTTTCTATAGGTGCTGATGTAGGCCACCGCTATTCACCGTTTGTCACTACTCACGGGTTATATAAGACATTTAGCAAATAGGTAGCCGAGTATATCTATATATTATATAAAGCATTTACAATGTGGGTCACATCAAAAATTCAAGATATTGAATAAAGATCACGAAATTTTAGAAAATACGGTAAATTAAATCATAAAAAAACTAAATCGATAACAAAAATATGTCAAATTGAAAATAAAAGTGATTTTTTAATTTCGAAGTGAACATGTCACTCTATTGATGTGATTTTCTAAAATAAATGGTGTGGTACAATGATTGCCTCTTATCTTAATATTTGATGTGAACCCACATTGTAAATGTTTATATAATAGTATAGATAATACTGTTTGCTATTTGATAATGTCTTAAATACCCGTAGTAGTGACAAACGGTGGAATAGCGGTGGTCCTACATCAGCACCTTATAGAAAACCATAGTTTCATATGAGTTTCAAACAATTTGTCAGACGTATGTAGTACCATCCAATACAGGAAAAAACAGAAGACTCTTGTGAGGTCTTGACAAGGTGATGGTTTAATGCAAGTCTCTTAACAACTATTTACTCAAATGTCTCAATGATATAAGTCAATACCCTCAAGACTTATGATGATGATTGACGACCATGGACTTGGATAAAACTTTAGCTAAAAAGTAAAGGTAGCGATTTCGACCCATTTACTTACGATACTTTCATGGGTCAAATGGGTAAAATCAATAAACTTCGGTTGAAAAGGAAAGGTGGAACGGGTTTCACCCAAAATGTATTGTTACTGCAAACAACACGCTAGATTCTCTAAAAATAAAATAAGATGATTATTATACTATTATGATAACTGCAATCAATAAGTACAAACATTATTATTTAAATTTTCTAAAGAATAAGGTGTTTCTACCCGTCCAAAGATGCTTTGATCGTCACCTATAACATGTTTGCCGTTGTGGACAATATTCCAATCTGTATGAAAAGAAGGTATCCCAGAATGAGTACAGTTGCAGTTTCATGGGACGAAACTTAGGGTTTGTCTGGTTAGTTAACCAGAATTACTAACGGATTGGGTTTAATTGCAGGGTTGAATAGGAATGGGGACCAGTTTGGGAATGGTTTTAAATTCTATCGTAAGGTTTAATAGTTCGCTTTACTGAGTTTACTGGCTTCATTCTCTCTCAGGGTACAACCCATATTGTCCCTTTACTTTTAATCTAAGAGAGGGAGGGAGAGTCCATGGCTGTTGGCTTGGTGCCAAGCCATGGTCGCCAAAATGGTAAACGGCGGGGTGCACTGACACCATGGGCTCGCGCCAAGGGTTCTTCGGCGTGGCTAACTGCCACGCCAAAATCAATTTTTTTTTTTTTATATAAAATCTATCAAATTTTCGTAGGGGGAGCGGATTATTATTCAAAAAAATTACCCTAAAATATAATTTTACCCTCTTTAAAAAATCCTTAATACCTCTTTTATTGCATACTCACACAACTTTCAATAAATCTTCTACTTATCAATACTTATTTTTTTCTTTCAAATATGGATCAATATAATCTAACGATTAGACCCAACGAACCGACACATACGTTCATTATTGATGCTTTCTTTCAACCCGACTATGATCGATATATGCGGGATTATGAGTCGTATATAAATTAGGTGGGTTTGTTTCTGTAAGCAGAAGCCGGGGTTCGAGTGTGGTCAAAGAGGAGGCACGACAATATATTTCGTGAACGAGAAGAGGCGGAACAAAGGCTAATCGACGACTATTTTGGTGACGACGAGTATGAACCGAAATATCCTGAAGAAAAGTTTAGGCGCAGGTATCGTATGAGTTCTACACTTTTTAATAAAATACTCAACGATATCTTAAGTTATAATGTGCAACCCCTGCCTGAGTACTTTAGGTATTTTAGAGTACGTCGTAATAGTATTGGTCCTATTTTAAAGTGCACATCCGCCATACGCCAAATGGCATACGACACTGCACCTGATGCATTTGATGAGTATTTGCAAATTGCTGAAGGTTTACGATCACTGAGAATGCTTAGATCACTTTCTAAATGCATTACGTTTTATATCATAATACTGTTTTAAGAAGGCAACTTGCATTGTATTCAAAAAACATTCCAATTGCACGGAAAGATAAAACATGGACTCCGGGAATGTGGTGTATCTGTATGTATGGGGATTGGAAAAATTGCCCTAAATAGGGCTCTTCATGGGCTGTCAAAGGGAGTAACTCATAAATACCCAACTTTATGTTAGAAGTGTTGTGATCACAAATTTTTTTGGGATGAATTTGGCATGGCATATTTTGGGGTTCCTGTGCGAATAATGATTTAAAATGTGTTTTTTGGTTCCCATTATTTGATGATGAACTTGCTGATTATACTCAGGTGTTCGTTTGTTGTAAAGGGCATCACATATAGGAAAAAATGTTACTATTTAGCGAAGCGGTATTTATCCAGCTGGTCACGATTGTTCCCAAAAAATCGTTTTCTGTTGCAAGGGATAAAAAAAGCCTTGAAGTTTAAAGAGTTCAAGAAGCTTGCAAGAAAGAAAAGATATTGAAGGGCGTTCGGAGTCCTACAAGGTCGTTGGGGTTATTATACGACACAACCGGAGTGCATGCAAATAAGCACCCTCAAGAGTAATCATGTTTTGTTGTATAATTTTAATAACATGATATAGGAAGACGAGAATATGAGAAGTTAACTTCAGAGATATGTTCGTGAATGCCAAGACCGAACTTTTGTTGAGATGGGTCGAACGCTTTGTGACTTACATGTTTGGAAGGACAAAAGAAAACTTCGCGATAGCGAGAAACTGACACAACGAATTCGAAAAGACCTTGTGGAACATCTATGGAATAATGATGATGAGTAGTTTGTGTTTTTATTTATGTAATGTTTAAGTTTTATGTAATTTTTAAGTTTTATGTAATGTTTAATATGTTTTAATTGAATAAAATTTAATTTGAGTTTATTTAAAAAAAAAAAAATGCTATTGGCACCAGAATTCTGGTGCCAAACCCCTTCTCACTGAATTTGGTTGCCATGGCCATTTTGTGCCAAACTCCATTTTGTGCGTGACACCACTTTTGGAGTTTTGGCACCAGAGTTTGGCACCACGATCCGTGTGCTCTAAGGCCCTACCAACAACAACAAAACAGTTATCCAAGTTGTCAGAACTCCACTTCAGTAAATCACAAAATTAACAAAACTATTTTCCCTTTATAAACGACTTCAGGTCTTCAGTGGCCCAGTTGGTCTAATCTGAATCCAAAAGAATACTAGTAATTTCATTTGTTCAGCTCTGGAGATTTATCGAGACCGCTTATGGTTCGCTTAATTGATTTCTTAACTTTCTGAGGAAAAGTTCTGTTATATTCTTGTCATATGACAATGTTACAATTTTGTTTCTTAAAAACATGTCACCGATTAGAATCAATTTCACTTTTTAGTTTTTTTATATGATCTTATTAAAAGATTTCATGCTCATGTACAGCTTTATAATGATCGGGATGAAAACTCAGAAGAAAGGCAAGGTGAGTTTAACAATAATCGAAAAGTGAAACAGCACACCAGCAAAGAGTCGGGTCGATGGGTATTGAACAGCGACTAAAGGCTTTGATCAATGCCACAAAGAGATTATGTATGTTTAGAAAGCGAGATGATCGAGGGACAATTGGCCAAGTCGGTGGAGAAGAAACTTATATGTGATGGAGGTGTATCGGAAGATACACCGGTGCTAAGTCTCTAGATTAATTAACCAGGAGCAAAGAGGAGGGTAAACTTTTGTAATCCCAGCCCCCTATCAGAGTTTGAGAAATACCCAAATTTGGGCTATTCATTCCGGATATTTATATCCATTTCTGCATACTAAATTGCACTCTTCGACAAGTAATTCCCTAGACCCATAACTAATTTAATCAATGCAACTTTAATGCTTTCAAAGTATATGAAAACTCACCTTTATTAATCAAAGAGGAGGATCCTTCAGTATCGGGCTAATTTAAGCCAGTGTAACAAGTTGGATCAACACTAGTGTGCAAGTTAGTTCCCTATTTCACGTCGCAAAGAATAGGCACAGCGGCAGGTTCCATTTCTAGTGAAAAATGGGACTATAAAAACATAAACAAAAAAAAGTCACCTATCATGAGCAATAGTGGTTTACCATCTTTACGTAATGTTACAGACACTCATAACACTAAACCTTTGAGAGTATTTGCAGAAACGATATAAATTAGCATACACTCCCGTAGGCTCAAAAGCTTATAACTCGATACATCGTGTGGACCACGCTCCTCTAAAAACTCGCGAAATTCCTATCAATTTCTCCAACATCAATACTAACTTCACTGATCGCAGGCTTGTTTCTCACCAAATACGAAGCTAAAAACCCATCTTTAAGTCTAAGGTACTCTAAATGAGGTGCATCAATCACAACCATAGCATCACAATCATCAATATTATCGATCCGTAACTCCGCAATCAAGAAACTTTTAACGCCTTCCGCCAATATTAACATAAATTTCCCCGGTTGCATCATTTAAACCCCAATAAAAGGACAACGCTTTCAAGACCAGTTAAACAAGGAATCAATTTGTTATCAAAGTCAGACCGATTCCATAAAGCGAAACTTGACCCTCAAATGTCCTAAGAAGCGGAAAACAACCAAAAAAAAGCGGGCGGCATCTTGTTGGCATTGAGAGTGTAACTTTAAGCATTCAATGACTCGGTATTCTCAATCCTTAAACACAATCTTATCATTTATCATCATCATCATGAAAAATCCACAATATATTCCTAAATCAAATACTCACAACATTTCTCAAAACAACTTTTGAATAAACAATAAGCCTAGACTTGTGTTGCCAGAGAAGATGTTTTTGAAGCTTAAACTTAAGAATAGTTTTGAGTTTTGATTAAAATCACAAACCCTTTGAACAACATATCAGAAACATGAAGAGAAGAGATGGATGAATCTTTGTTTTAATAGGGTTTAGATAAAGAGAATCATTCTAAGCTCAATAATTGGTAAAAGTATAAATTAACCCATCTTGAGACAAGATTGAAGTTTTTGCAACAGCATGTTTGCGTGGGGATGAATGATAGGATGTGAATGATGACGTAATCTGAGTAACAAGTGATTTTGTCCCAATTTTTTAAGATCATGGGTTTTTGTGTGTTATAAAGATATGAATTCCTGGAATTAGGGAGGGGTGTAAACAAGGATTTGTTGTGGGAGAAAGTTGACTTTGGTTTGTTGCATACATCGACAGAATAACGTGATGTTTGGGTTACGTGTTAAAGCTTATCTTCATCTAACTCAACTCGATTTAGTAGCAAGTGTCCACAAAGTAATAAAAACAAATGAACCTCCAGACTTGTGTGTCTCATGCTATGCACCAACGACTAAACACCAATAAACAAAAAGTAAGATAACTCAATCACGTTAATAGCAACAATATTGATAAACATGTTAGCATATGTGGCTCGCTTTAGATGAAACGTAGTTAGTTCACTTTTGATAAGGAATAAGATATGATAACTACATGTTTAGTAAACTTTTATATCAAGAAATCAATTAAAAAGCCGGTAAGGATAATACTCATTTAATCACATAATAAGTGTTTATTTTCATAATGCATAAAGTTATTGTGACTTCTCAAAAATTAAAGTTATAATAAATGCATTCTTTTAAACTGTGTATTTTTGTCTGGTGAAAATAATTTTAGAACGAATGAACTAATACACAACTAATTCTATTCGAATTGTGATTAATCTAGTCTATACATAAAGTTACATGATATACTTAAATTCACAATATTCTCATGTAATGAGGGTAAGTTTTCAACCAATTAAATATTAAGCCTAGGATCTTACATGCAATATCGCTCACTGTCGGGCAAGAGCGTACGGGAGGAAGATGAGGGCATTTGCTTATTGCTTCTTCTCTCCCATGATATGAACAATTGTGAAGAGAGATCGCGCAGAGATAAAGAGTGATTTATCTTTTTGTTTATAGATAGATATAGAATGAAATTATATATATTATTTTATTCTATACTATTGCCATTATATATAGTTTTTAACTATGTCGTTCATAATCTTGCTTTATCATATTATGTTGTTTTCTACATAATAGAAAATTTCATAAAGTTTCATGAGGACTCTAAGGGCATGTTTGGTTGGATTTTTTATTAGATCCTGTAAAATTAAAGTGACCGTCTACATATATGTTATATATGTTGTCGTTTGTAAATAAAAGATATGAATGTTCTGTTCTTGGGTACTGAAATAATTTTTTTGTCAGTGTCTTAATTTAGAAAAGATGTACTATGGTCATCATTTTATATAAAAATAGGTGAGCGTAGAGGTTCAAGGAATATGATGGGTTTAAATATGTAAAAAAATTAGGATTTATCTGGATGGACTTAAATTGGTGGACGTATTCTTGGACTTTGCTCTTAGAATGTCATAAGTTAAATAGAGGGTGAACTTAATTTGAAAAACCCTGATTTTTTTTTTTTTTTTAAAGGGGGGGGCGAGTGAGTGGTAATAAAAATTTAGAATAAAAATAATTGTAAAATAGAACACTAAGGACATGTTTTCATTTATCAAAATAAAACATTCACAAAATATGTAATATAAATCTATACGCAAATAAAGCATTATAATGTTATGAATATAAAATCTGGTTATTCATGTCGTCAAGAATTCCATATTACACATCATAGCATATCCCGAATATTGGGTCTAGTTAGAATTATCAAAGTCGCCAACAATTTCAAGTCACACTTTTAACAACTTTTGATGGTGGTTTGTATCTTTCAAACTCGAAAAGACACCTGTTAGTTTTTTTTGTTTTTCAGTTAAAAAAGTGTAAACATATAGATCAATGGTCTGACGTTTTTGTTACTAAGGGGGTGTTTGTCATTGGTTATTTGTAAAAATGGTTATAGATTATTGCGTTTTGACAAACCCTAAAATAATTATTTTGGGGTGTTTGGCAAAACGATGTTCAAGTGATTATTCCCGTTTTTGGCTCATCAAAAGCAGGTTTGTAGGCTGGCAGGTGAAGAGTCACTTTTTCAAAACGTGATTTTGATTCTTTCTTGAAATTACTTAATTGCCACTAATTTATTTCCTATTATAAGCAGACACACGTTTCCTTTCTTTCTTTACGCCAAGTTTAACTTTTCCTTTATTTCTTTAAGCTTGATATTATTGATCATTTATGTATTTGCGCGTTAGTATAAATCAAGGTTGGCTCAATCTTTTATTTTTTTAATACCTTGTAATCCTTATGTGTTATGAATACAAAAACATAATCTTTACACTGTTAAATTTATTATACATAATATGATGTTATCTTAGTCATTTGATATATTAAATATTCTAGATAATCGTTTTTTCAAACATTAAAAAATGATTATCTGATTATTGGTTATCAAACAGATATCACATCCAAACACTAATTTTCTAAAAACAGTTTTTGAACGCTGATTTTTTTTTTGGTAAAGGGTTTCCCCGGAAAACTATATTACACAAAATAATATTTAAGTACCAAGGTAATAAGGGTGTGTTAAAAGTCCCTCATTCTCTGTCCATTGGACCAATACAAGCTTCAAAAAAGATACTAAACCTAACACAAAAATAAGATGAAAACCATTCTTATGACAACTAAAGAAAGTAAAACAAATACTTCCTAACAATAATCTATACGGATTTATCGCACTGATAACTCCACCCACAGATCGAATCCGTCATAGAGAATTATGCACGCAGCAACTGTCCAATGCCCTGTAACATCATGATCTATTCATTAAAGAGATCTAATTGCGCATCATTCATTCAAAGACAAATTAATGCTTAATTAAATCACATTAATTCAGTCAAGACTGGTAATAAATTCAGTCAAAATACCCAAAATAGATCAAGATGACATTTAATTCCAGTTCAACCCAAATCCTTAAAACATAGGGATATTCAAGCCAAAATTCCCGTTAGTTTCCATAGCTTAACAACTTTAATTCGTCAAACCAGATAAAGATTGATGAATTCGCTTTACTCATGGAAAGAACGACATAGAACTTCCAATCCTTAGTGCAATACGAACCAAGAACGCTTTATGTCCAATTGTCTCCCATTTAGTAGGCAATACTTGATATGAATGCAATCAATTCGTCATGGAACATAAAGACACTTCAGAATGCTAAGCACTTTCAAGCATCGCTTAATATAAAGGATCATCCCATCACAAAATTTATAATAGACTTCGAAAATCAGCAAAATCAGTTCCATTCATGCTTTCATTACATGCAATCAGTACGACCCCAAACGAGCAGATCCCAAACCAAACGGCGAAAACCCTTGGAGTAAATATAAAAGAAACCTTCAACCCTTAAACCTAACGAAAGACACCATAAAGGATCAGTATTGGTTAATGGCAAGATTTAAAACATTAGATAAGGATTACAGGGTCCCCAAGACAGAAGACGACACCTACTACCGGAGATTTCACCAATTTAGTTGAACAAAAACCCCCTTACTAACCATACAATTAAAAGAAAACTCAGAGATTTAATTCAATTAAGATGCACTTAGCATGGGTCAATAACAACCAGAATAGAGAAATCAAAAAGAAAAGGATAAAAGGTTTCGACCCAAAAACCATAAAAACCAAAACCCTAAATAAAGTATGCACGATCAAGGATTAAATGTAAATATCCGTACTTCAGGTCATTTACGTCGTCATATGATTGCACTAATTATTTCTTTTTTTGCTAGTACGGTTTACTTTTAATTTTAATAGTTCAAAGTTAAAATCGTGTAACTAAAAATCAACAATTAACGTAACGGGAGAAACCCTAAACGAATAAAGTTTAGTTCAAGCACGCAATTATATTTTTTTTACGAAAGTAAAATCACTTTTATATTTTATTTTTTATTGGTTGCGTATTTCGTTTACGTTTCGCAATTACATACATTTAGGATACCCGAAAGCACAAAATTTTCTACGCTTCCAACAAATACCACATTTATACATTACCACAAGTTTTATTAAATAGCATTACATATTTATAATATTTGGCGGATATGTAATGAGACACAAGAGAATATCTTAATTCTAGCTAAAGTCTGTGTAACTATAACATCTGTTAAAACACAATACTTCTACAAGTATAGCCCATACCTAGACAAGACTTTAACTAGGAAAACTGACCAATCTTCCTTGTTTTCCTCATCATGTCTTTTGTGAAATGTCCTTATTACATTTAGGCTACAAGAAGTTTCATAAGAAAGTATCAGCAAGAAACACAACATCTTCCTTTCGAAGGTTGTAACCCAAAAAAACTTCCTCCTCTTATCTCTCTAGCTCAGACAACAACATGACCAACATCAAATCCATCAAAACTTTTATTTAACACTTTTCATACATTTCCTACACATATATCTAAGATGTCCTAAGAGATTTGAAAGGTCTTGGTGAAGTCTTACAAGTGTTAAGCAAGAAAAACGGGAAGGACTAGGGTTTAGCGGTTTCAAGATTTAGCAAGCTTAGGTTTATAATCTAAATCAGATTTAGATTGTGTTGGGTTATCATATTAATTCACCATAAGGTTACCAAACCCTTTATGTCTTTACTTTTATTATTTTATGTGTATATACGTTCTATGTAGTGAAATCACCATTAGGATGCTTTTAAACATGTAAAACATATTTTTGCTTGTGATTATAATTTTGTACACTTATTCATGTGTTATGTGGTTGAATATACCATGGACTAGGAACCCTAAGTATGTAAGACATATGTTAATAAGGGTTGTAATGGACTTGTAACAAAGTGGTTAAGCTAAAAAGTTATAAAAATGACTTTTAAACACATTTTGAGAAAAAAACCATTTAGGGGCTGTTTGAATTCGAAATTTACACCTCTATTTTATGATTTTATAGATACTAATGTCCATGGATCCCGTGTGGATGTAAATAACTCGAATAAACGATTTATAACAAAAAGATACGACGATTTAAGTTTACGTTAAATATAATTCTTATATAACCTATTTTATAAACGTTATATTACACTCAGAAACTCATACTTTCGAAGAATCAATAAATCGATAAACTTTTAATAGAAGACAGGCTCCGAAAGATCGCTAAAAAAAAACGAAGTTATTAAAACAAATAAGTTACGATATTTACGATCACTAAATTAGAAAAAATAAATACTAACTGTTTATGAATAGTAAAAATCATATTCATAGAAAAACTCAGATTTTTGAAAATGTTATATTTGATTAACTGTCTTAACTACGAATGGCTTCTATGGATAAAAAACGAAAGAAAGGACTTAAACGAGAAAGTTAGCCAGTTTTTACTAAAGTATTACTTATAACACGTTTTTACTTTATAATATGATTTCACTAAACGATTAGTTGGGGATGTAGCCTCTATAGAATTTATATGTGGTATTTGTTAATCAAGGTACTATATTATAGGGAATTTCATAATGAGGCCTCTTCGGAACTGGTGCGTATTGAGAGTTGTTGGATTTACGATTTTAAGTTTCCTAGCTCCTTCATAGTCCCTACATGACCTTTAAATTTTGATAGCCCGAACGATAGTATGATGGCTATTACGACCTATAAATAATAAAAGTGTTTAGTATTATATGACATATAAAGGATTTAGGTTGCCTTCAGATTCCTTCGTGACGATTTTTCTATTGTGAATACTTGTTTGATTACCATTCATCGGAGGTTGAGTTCATAGCCCCCATCATTTACTACGTGATTGTTTTACAAAATCTATCGGGTGACAATTACATTAATTGTTTTTAAAATTGGAACTCTAGTGTTTTTTAAGTGTTTACAAAGTGTAATGCGATACAGATTATGTGATATTATTTTAAAGATACCTTTATTGCCTTGAAGTCCCTATTTATCATTTGACGTTTTAATTACTTTCTGTGTACGGCTGGGTGTGTGGTAGATCTATCGAGGACTGGACAATCCCACCTTTCCTTGGGCTCACTAGTTTTGATCAAGGTGCTTTATCTTTAGTGTGTTTAGGTTGTTGGGAAAAGCATCCTATATTTTTGATTGGGGCCCAATTCTGTTAAGGCTTCGGGGTATGGCTTGTGCAAATAATAAACGTTTGGACTTTGATGTGTTCAGTGTCTACTATTACTTCGATTTGTGGTCCTCATTTTTCGAAACTAAAAACTGATGATTTTCATCAACTTTGTGATTGACTTTTAGCATGTAATTTCAGGTCCTAGGGTATGAAGATTGGACGGGAGCCGTGACAGATATCAATGAAGATGGATTATGTGTTTATCTATATTCAATGCAACTTTTATTATCTTTAAAACTTAAGTCATCTTTTGGTATTATGAAGCTTTTGTTTAATTAAATATGTACTTGGAAATGTTATGACTATTTAAAATCATATGGGACCTTAATGTATGAACTCTGAATATTATTGCTTTATGTATGCCATCAAATGAAATTTATCTTAAACGTCATTAAGGTGTTGCATATATTTGATTGTTATGTACTTTGAGTAGCACCCATTGTTACCATTCCGCTGCACTGATTTTGAGGTTTATAGATGGTTACCAGAGCCATAGGTTAATAGGGATGGTTCTTTTTCACAACCTAGTCTATATACCAAAAATTTAAAGGTTTTTCTTTTCTTTCTTTTTAAATACGAGAATCCTCGAGTCGCAATCTGATATCCGACGCGCGCGTATCTCCTTGAATCCTTACTTACTTTCGTTGTATTTATTGCCTTATATATATTCTTGATATATAATATTGGTTTAATATTCGATATCTTAGTCTATCTTTTTGACATTATCGAAATACTCTATTTCTTATCGATCAATTTAATTATGATTATTTCTATCATTCTCCTTATTTACATGGTGCCATGACTCTGCATACCTATACAAACTCTCAACGAATTGTGTACTTGTGTTGTCAGAATCGTGTCGCCCAGGAGATTTAAGAAGAGTTTTGTATCTTCTGCGTTTACACATTTTATGGATATTGCCCCAGCCACTTTAAATACTAGTTATGAAATCGAATTAGCAGACGGAAAAGTTGTTAGCACAAATGCCATTTTTACGTAGTTGCACTTAGTTGTGTTTTAAATCACGTGTTTCAAAATAGGACTTGTTGCCAACAGACTTAGGAAGTTTTGATGTTATCATTGGATGTGGATTAGTTGGCATACCAGCGAGTGTATAGATTGTTATGAAACGATTGGTCCGTATTCTTTTCCAAAATGCAAGATTCTTGAAGTTCAAGGCGAGAAGGCGGAAAATGGATCTCTCGTTCATTGCATGTATCAAGGCTGATGAGAAAAAGCTTGTGATTCCGTTGTTGTCCGAGGACTTCCCTGAGGTATTTTCAGACGATGTTAGGTTTACCTTGTGCGAGAAGATAGATTTCGATTGATTTCTGATTCAGGGCTATATGCCAGTTGTTAGATCTCTCATAGGTTAGCCCCTTCAGAAATGTTCAGGGTTTGTCGAAACAATTAATGATTAAGAGAAGGGTTTTCTTCGACCAAGTACTCACCTGGGGAGCACGTGCTCTTTTGTCAAGAAGAAAAAATGGTTCGATGAGAATGTTTATTGACTCAGGAACTAAAAAGTTGACTATAAAGAACGTACCCTGCCTCTGGAGAATGTTGATGACTTGTTTGACAATTACAGGTGCGTGTATGTTTCTCGAAGATAGATCTTCGTCGGGATTTCATCAGTTAGAGTCTAGAGAGATATATGAAGACCGCGTTTAGAACACATTTATGGGCACTTTGAGTTCATAGTCATGCCATTTGGGCTAACGAACGCACCAGCAATATTCATGGACTTAATGAACCGCGTCTGCAAACGTATTTGGACAAATTTGTAATTGTGTTCATTGACGACATCTTAATCTACTCAAAGTCAGAAGAAGAACATGAAGTCCACCTGAAGACGATTTTAGACTTACTCAAGAAGGAGAAGTTATACGCCAAATTTTCTAAGTGTGAATTTTGGTTGAAGAAGTTCAGTTCGTTAGGACATGTGCGTCTACCGTGACTGTATTACGTGGATCATAGCAGGTTTTGAGTCGTGTCGCAGAGACTGGAATGACCTCAGTCACAACAGAAATCCATTCATTTCTAGGATTGGCAGGATACTACGAAGGTTTATCGAAAATTATCTCTCCAGACTCGCCAAGCCCTCACCTCTGTTTGACTCAAAAAGAATAGGGCTATATGTGTGGGTGCGATTAAGCAAGATGAAGCTTGTTCTAAAATCTGAAGGAGGAAATATTGCAATGCTATGTGTTAGCAGCTCCGATGGACTGAACGATTTGTGGGTTAGTTGTGATGCTTCAAAAAAGGTTTTGGGAGCATGTGAAGGTATTGCAGCGGGGCATAAGTGATAGAAACATATGCGTCTAGACAGGTTGAAAGAAGCATGAGTAAAAATTATACCACCCATGATGGAAATGGGTGCGGTGGAGTTCGTTTTCTAATATCGTGATGGACGATTAACTTTTATGGGGCGAAAGTAGTGTTTATTACATGACCAGAAAGGAGTTCGTAAGTCTATATTTTGACCAGAAAGATTTAAAATTGCGCAAGGGGATGGATCAAGCTATCAGTGACTACGAGTGTGAGATCAATTACACCAGGCAGGAAACGGTGGCAGATGCCTTGAGCAGTAAAAAGCAGACTCAGAAGCCTAGAAGAGTAGTAGCTATGGTAGTTACTAATTATTTTAGATTGAAGACTAAGATTTTGGAAGCAACAAAGCGAAGCTTCGGGATCTCACAATGCCCCAACAGAATGGTAAGAGGATTAGAAAGAACTTTTGAGCAAGAGCGATGATGTTGAAATTTATCTCTTTGATCTGTATTATGGGTTCCATAGAAGGTGGTTGTAAGGAAATTGAATCTGGATGCAGCTCATACTTCTAGATATGCAGTTAACAAGCGGGTGGGATAAGAGTACTCTGATCTTGGAGACTTGTATGGTGGCTAGGTATGAAGAGAGACCATTTGGTTATGTCGTTTGCGATGTGCTTTACCGTTCTAGTATTAAAACGAATATCAGCAAAACCCTCAGGATTTTGTCAGAGCAACATAGAAATTTTGAGTGGAAGGGGAAAAGATAACAATGAACCTTTGTCAAAAGTTGCCTAAAAGTAGCTATGTGGGCATGATCTGATTTGGGTCGTGGTGGATAGATTTGGCCAATTTTCTTAGTTCGGCCACTTTTTACCTATTCGGTGAATGACTTACAAGACGGAGAAATTAGCGCAAAGATTTATACCAATGAGATTGTAGCGAGGACATGGTGTGCGGTTGTCATTCATTTCAGAGCGTATGGTGTTCACGTCATCTTATAACAAGCTTTAAGTAATCGTTGGGTACGAGCTAGATGTGAGTTATGGCTTACCACCCTCAGAACGAGGTCAGATGTGAGGTACTATTCAGGAGCTGGAGGATATGTCTTGGCTTATGTTCAGGATTTTTGGTGGCAGTTGGGAGACTCATCTTCCATATGATTGAGTTTTCCTAAAATAACTGTTACCACAAAGCGATTTAATTGCACACATTCGAGGTCTGTAGGTGCCGGAAATGTAGATCCTGTGATATGGACTGAAGTTGGAGATAAGTCAAACTTAATGGGGACCAGAATTGTGCAAGAAATGATGAAAGATTGTTCAATATAGGATAAGATTGGAAACGGCAAGAAGTTCGCCAGAAAAGCTATGTGATAAGAGGCCTAAGACCTTTGATTCAAAGGTGCAGAACCGAGTGTTACTTAAGGTATCTATGGAAAGGAAGTGGTACGATTTGGTAGAAAGGAAAGCTAGGCACCAGATATGTGGGACCCTTTGAAATTGTGGAGGTGTTGCGACGGTGATTATCGGTGGGTTTACCAGGAGTGAGTTGTGTCCACGACACGTTTTATGTGCCTAATCTCAATAATTGTTTGGCTGAGCCAGATGTTCAGGTGCCTTTGGATGAGATCGAGATTGATGAAAATCTACGTTTTGTTGAAGAACCTATTGAGATCGTGGGAAAGCGAAGGTCATTTACGATGTCATCTATTTTACTAAATTTTTTTTCTCGTACGCGTTTACTTTAATTCTTATTATATAGTTAAATCGCGTAAACTAAAAATCAACAATTAGCGTAAACGGATACCAAACGAATTTAAGTTTACGTCAAGAAATCATTTTATTATTATTACTAAAGTAATAATTTACTTATTATGTTTTATTTTTTTATTGGTTACGTAAATCGTTTACGTTTCGCGATAAATTACGTTTAAGCATACCCGGAACCAACAAAATTAATCTACGCTTCAACAAATACTTATGTTTATAACAAATGCTCAAAGTTTTATAAAACTTTACCTACATTCATCACTTGAGCCGAATTTACCATGAAATAAATAAACCAATACATACACTTTACAAAATTATACAATATGTTTAAAGTTACCAACTTATACTAGGCAAGTAATACTTTCATTTTGCAAATAAGATATTAGCTAGTCAATTCATTCCCTAAATTTCATGAGATGATTTCTATTTTAGGGAACCAAGTCATTAAAACCTAAAGACTTTCACAAGTCTTGACCAAAGACTCCTTAATTCTCTCATTGTGTTTCTTTGACTAGTCTTAGGACTATAAAAGGCTTGCACTAGTAAGTAAACTCACACACTTCTCATTTGCAAAGAAAAACTTCACCATATACTCCCTTTGTCTCTCTAAAACCCACGACCAACATCAAACCACCACCAAATCCATACAAAATTTTATTTACAACACTTACTCATATTCCTACATCATATCTAAGACCTACCAAGAAAGATTTAAGGCTTGGTTAAGCCTTTACAAGTGTTGAAGCAAGATAAAGGAAGTTTGGGTTCTTTAGAAAAATTAGGGTTTCATTCTTGCAAGCTTTGGTTTACAATCTAAACAAGGGTTTGGATTGTGTTGGTTATCATATTACATCACCATAAGGTTATCTAAAACCCTTTATGTCTTTACAGTTATCATTTTATGTGTTTATATGTTCTATTTAGCAATATCACTATTTAGGATACTTTTAAACATGTAAAACATATTTATACTTGTGATCATGGTTTTGAACATTTTTACATATGTTATGAGGTTGATAATATCATGAAATAATGGATATATAAGTATTGTAACATGTTGGTTAAGTGTAAACATGTATATGTATAAACTTGTAATTTAAAGTTACTTAAGAAAGTTTAAGGTTTTTAAGCCTTGTTAAGGACTTGATACTTTGGAACTCATGGACACAATATGGATCTTGGACTCTATTATATGTAAGACAAGTATATAATAAGTCTTGGAAAACTTGTGGTAAATTATTAAGTTAAAAGGTATATAAAACAAGTTATAAAAAAATGGATATGTATAAGTATTATAAAGGGGCTGTTTTGGTTCGACCTTGGTAACAGCCCTACCATGTTTTAAAAAGATAGTACGCCTCATGACGATTCCAAAATGATAAGAAACTCAAAAAACCGATTTATAACGAAAAAGATACGACGATTTCAAGTTTACGTTAAATATATACTTTTATAAAACTATTTTTATAAAAGTTACTATTCACCACAGAAACTTATACTTTTAAAACATCAATAAATCGATAAACTTTTAAATACAAATACTTTCTCGAAAGAATCGCTAAAAACGGAGTTAAAACGAATACGTTACGACATTTACGAGATTTACGATAACTAAATCTATAAAAATAAATATATAACTGTTATGAACAGTAAAAATCACTATTCATCAGAAAACTCAGATTTTGAAAATGTTATATTTTGATAACTCGTCTTAATACGAAGGCGTGGACGTAAGAAACGAAAGAAACAGACTTAAAACGAGAAAGTTACGCCAGTTTTACTAAAGTATACTTATAAACGTTTTTACTTTATAAATATGATTTCACTAAAACGATTAGATGGTGATGTAGCTATATAGAATTATATGTGGTATTAGTTAATCAAAGTACTATATTACTAGGGAGTTTCATAATGAGGCCTCTTCGGGGTGGCGTATCGACAAGTTGTTGGATTTACGATTTAAAGTGTCCTAGCTCCTCATACGTCACTACATGACCTCTTAATTATGATAGCCCGAACGATAGTATGATGAGCTATACGACCTATAAATAATCAAAGTGTTTAGTACTTATACGACCTATATTGGATTAGGTTGCATTCGACCGTAAGGTTGACGCTGTTTTATTGTGGATTAACTGTTTTGATTTACCATTCACTCGAGGTGAGTTCATAGCCCCCTTTTTACTACGTGATTGTTTTACAAAATCTACGGGGTGAATTACATTGCTTGTTTTACTATTGGACACAAGTGTTTTTCTAAGTGTTTTCAAAGTGTTTACAAAGTGTATGCTATCCAGATTTCTGCCTGAATATTATTGCTAAGTTACCTTATTTGCCGTGGATGAATGGCCCTATTTATCATGAAACCATTAATTGTATTGTTAGTAAGCTGCGGAGTTATAGGATAGATCTATCGGGAACTGACAATATCCCCTCCTTCCTTGGGGCACTAGTGTGTTCAAGGTGAATTTAACATTGAGCGGTGTTAGGTTGTTGGCAAGCATCCATATTATTCTGGATTGGGGTCACAAATCTAGTTAAGGCTTCAGGGTCAAGAGCTTTGTGCTTTAATAAACGTCTTTGGAACTACCTGAATGTGTTTATAGTTACTATTACTTTCTATTTGTGGTTCCACCCTTTTTACGTTTAACATATGATTTCACTCAAAACTTTGTTGTTGACTTTTAGCTTGTAATTTCAGGTCTAGGGTATGAGATGGATGGAGATGGGAGCACGTAGACGGATTATCACATGCAAGTTGGATTCTGTGTTTATCTATATTCAATGCAAACTTTTATTATCTTTAAAAACTTAAGTCATCTTTTGGTATTATGAAGCTTTTGTTTAATTAAATATTACTTGAAAATGTTTTATGACTTTTAAAACATATGGACACACTAAATGTATAAACTTGTATTTTGTTATTTTTATTTTTTCTATGGCATTGATATGAAATCTTGTCTTAAACATCCATTTATAGTCGTTTCTTATATCTTGATTGTTGTACTTTGACGTAGCACCTCAATGTTACCATTCCGCTGCTACCTGATTTTATGGGGTGTTACATAGGGCAGAAGTAGAGGAGGATGATCGGTCACGACCTCGTTTCTTATGTGGCAATAATTCCTCAGGAAGAAAGAATTCTTGAGGATTAAATATTGGAGATAGGATTGAAAGTTGAGGCACATAGATTGGTGGTGAAATAGGTGATTTTTTTGCATAGTATGCATGCATGACGTCATATAGGTCATATGGATAAAGTGAAAGAGTTGGTGAAGCTATTGGTAAACTAAACAAATGAGTTATGCTTGAAGAGCTAGAATTAAGTTTTTTCCTGGTGAAGCTGGGGACTATAGTACGAGGATAGCCGGGATATAGTCAGGAAACTTAGAAGGAAAAAAAGCATCATAATATTGGATGTAGGTTAGCTGGGAGAATGACATCGTGGCTCTGTTAACACCCAGTGGTATATAACATAAGGTTATTTCATATACTTGTATATTAGTTAAGTACTTTACATACTATTCATGGTATATGTAGTTGGCACGGAGGACTTTCTTGGATAGAAAAAGTAGTTATAGTTAAGGTTTCAACCTTGTTCTCTATAACCGTGTTGGCTCTTGATACAATCTATAACACACCTTTTTTGACACTTTAGCAGCGGAAGATCTGGGGTATTTATTCATTAGCTAAAACAGTCATATCATGATAGAAAACGACTCAATGGACGTTTTTAATAAGATAAGTTATTCACTTCATTATTTCATCAGTGTTTTCTAACAAACAGAGTCCCAAAAATCTATATGAAAACATAAAGTTTGAATGATAACAGTTTAGCCATCTTCAAGTCCGTGCACTCTCTTGCCATAAAGTGCTCAGTTACTGAGTTTAACGATGCTAAAAAGGTCAACACAATGGTTGAGTGATATTCATAGGTTTATAGTATATAGTTTGAATACAAGTTCAATAGTGGGTTACGTTGTTATACACCCATAAGTGTAATAGTTTAAATGAGTACAATTATTATAGAAAATAATATTATTGTCCTGAGCTCATGCACCGAGACCTTGAGATAATCAATAATCACAATAAGTTGCCCCAACGGGTGCCTTTGCCAAACACCTGCATAGTGTTTCACGTTTGGTTACCAGAAAGTATAGGTACACCAACGGGGAAGCTCAGTCCCAAATAGAATCTTTATCAGCATTCGCGCGTTACTCCTAAAAGTAATTACGGTTTATGATAGGGGTCTTTAATGCAAAAAGTAATGACTTAGCAATGTAATATTTCAGGATAGCACTTATACAGTTGGAGAAAATACTCCGTATTCATGATGTTAGCAAGTATCCCTTTCGCGGGTTTATGAAAACATTAGAAGATTTAAAATGTGAGGCTATGAACTCACCTTAACAGGGGAAATCTGATTGATGGCAAAAGTATATAAGTGAAAGTAACGGCTTCGTCACGCAACTTGAGGTAATATGGTACAAGTTATTAGTGTGATGGTTCTATGTTTTTCAAAACTTTATAAGTTTAACGTATTTCTTTGATTTATTACTTTAGGAATATGGTATCACTAGTTCGGGCACATCATAATTCAGAGGTCACTGTAGTAAAGTCTTGAGGTACAAGGAACAACTTTAAATCGTAAATCCAGCAAACTCGTCAACACGTATACCCAAATGAAACTCCTTATATGAAGCTCCCTAGTAACGTGATACTATAAGATTTTAAGTTTCTTCAAAAGTTAGTCGATGATAAATTACGTTAAATTTACTAACCTAATTGTTTTATAATGCGATCGATCGATAATTAATATCGATTAATGTGTAGGGTTTTAATAAATCTGGGTTTTATAATATTAATATTTATTTTTATAATTCTTATAAAAATATTATATTTTAATTTTAATTTTTGTAAAAAATGGCAATATATACCCTTGGTTTATAAACTTTTACAAGTTTAGTCCTTTATATATAAAGTATATATAATTTAAACCTTTAACTGTGAAACTTGGCAAGATAGGTCCTTATAGTTATAACTTTAGGAAAATGATATTTTCAGCCCCTTTAGTTATAAATTTTAGAAAGTTACGATATATACCCCTAGCATGGAATATATTTGCAAAACAAGTCCAAAAAGCCATGCAAGCTTATTTTAAGGTTCCAAATGATATTTTCAGGTTATAGCTTATTAGAATAAGCTAAAATAAGATGTTCTAACATAACAAAAGTTTAGAAAAATGATTCGTTAGCTAGAAAATCAAAACGGGTCGTTTTTAGGGTTTTAATAAAAAAACGCATGGGTTTGAGGATTCAAGGCTTCAAACAAGAGTTCATATATGATCTTAAGAGTATTATGAACATTCTAATACATATTATAAGCTTATTGAACAATATTTTGTGCTTACTTGAGCTAAAATAGGTCGAACATGGTCTGTTCTTAGGGTTCGTACACCTTAAGTAACGACTTCAAAGGTTCCTTTTTCTTGATTCTTGGCTTCTATTCTGAGCTTAGGGACTTCACTTGATCCTTCTTGGTCTGAGTTAGAACTCCATTTGAGTGTATGATGGAAATTTAGGTGTGATTGAAGAGTGTGTGTGTTTTGGCTATTTATAGGGTTCAAAACCCATGGTGCCCAAGTTTTCTTGGTGGCTAAGGGTTAAGGGCTATAGATAGATGACTAAATGAGGCTAGGAATGAGTATTAAGGGCTATGGAGTAGGCTCCCTGTTCCTGCTGTCTTGATTCCTAGGTACCCTACACTCCCTTGCAAAGTGTCCTCTCTTGTGGCAGTTGAAACACTCCACCTTGGACTTGTCCTAATTCTTTCTTTGTTGGCCATGTCCAGCTTCCTTCCATTATTCTTTAGGAATCTTCTTGCCCTCATAGTCAGCATAGTAATGTTCCACCTCAAATCCATCTCTTCTAGATCATCAGGGTTGATTTGTTGTAGATCTTCATTATCTAGCTGTGGAATACTTGGTTGGCTAGCAAATAAGGAATAAATCACAGCATCACTCAAATTTTCAACAGTTGTTGAGCTATCAGCAGCACCCTGAGTGCTAGCAGTATTAACACCCTGAGCAGCATTAACTGCTCTAGTTGCACTATTAGTGTTGCTAGAGGACAAAAAGCCTACATTGTGTGAGTTTGTGGTTAAGCTAGATGTCCCCTTGACCTTTGATTCATAAGCCTTTAGGTTGTTAAAGAGGTCATCCAAACTTAAAGTCTCAACCTTTGGTTTGTTCCTCCACACAATAGTATGCATAGTCTATTCTTGTGACAAATTTCTCAACAATTTCTGATTGATATCTTCTTGAGGGATAACTTCACCATGCATCTCCAGTTGACTAATTAGATTTTGAAGCCTTTCATAAGTTTGCTCAATCACTTATGTGTTAGATGCAGCAAAGTTCTCATATTGCTGCTTCAGAAGATTTTTCGGAGTTTTCTTTGTAGCAGTATTACCTCTAAATTTGTTCTCAATAGCCTGCATCAGTGTCTTAGCATCCTTGTATAAGTTGAACTTTAATTGATGGTATTGTAAGCGCCATCACACACAGCGGGCTTCTTGCTTCAACACTCTGCCCTTCTTTGTGCCTTCTCTTCAACACTTGTAGGAGGGATAACAGTCTCCTTACCATCAACAGTTTTTGTTACTATGGGTGCATTACCATTTTCTACAATCTCCCATAGAGTGTAATCAATGCACTGTAGGTACTGCTCCATCCTCATCTTCCAGAGATCATACTCACCAGGTTGGAGTATGGGTAGCTTGATGGTTTGAGTAGATTGAGAATCCATTGCTTCTTGAAAAAGTAGATCTTGTGTGTAGTAAAGGTTCTTCTTATTCAAAGCTTCTCACAAGCTCTGATACCACTTGTTGATCCCAATAGAATAGATCTTGCTTAGCTTGTATAAGGCTAAGTTGTATTGAATAAATTCAAAACAACTATGATAGAAACTTTGATTGTGAATATCAAAGACTATGCGGAATCTAGTCAATGATACTAAGAAGAATTTCAATGAAACAGTAATGAATAAGATCAATAACAAACAGTTTACCAAACTTTCAGCCTCAATATAATACGAACACTCTTAATAGTGTTAGGGTTACAAAACCTTGAAGCTATGACAATTCTATGAATGACTTTATTTGATACTTTGATACTGATACATTGAATTCTATACCCTAGGACCTCTTTTTATACACCAAAGAGTCCTAATGGGATTAAAATATTTTCCTAAGTTATCATGATCTTCTAAACAAATAACTTATACATATCTTTTATAAAAATATCTCATACATATCCCATAAGCAATCTTTTCTCTTTTCTCTGAGCAGTCTTTATCCTTTCAGCAGTTGTAATCTTTCATACCAGTAGCATTAACTTTCAGTACCAACAGTAGAAACTTTTGTACCAGCAACACTAACTGTGTACAAGTAGAATTAACTACTCAGAAAGTTTTTCTCAATCTTCACCAGCAATACTAAGTTACACTAGTAGTACTAACTTTAATCTAGCAGTAGTAACTAGCAGTAGTAATATACACTGGCAGTAGTAACTTACACTAGCAGTAGTAACTAGCAGTACTAACTACTTAGCATATTTTTCATTAAGATTACTAACAGCACTAATTTATACTTAGCAGCAGTAACTAATACCTTAACAGCAGTAACTTCAAGAAGACTTTTAATCCCAACGAAAACCCAGCACAAATGGTGAATCTAAAGTTTGCAGATACTCACAACATGGTCGTATTTTTGTTTAAACATGCTGAAGTGAAGGGTTTGAACAAATTGTGGATTTTTTGAATGCACACACCATAAAGTATGCTTTAACCATTAATCCCACTATATACACTTCGTGCATTGAACAATTTTGGGCTATTATTAAGGCAAAAACTGTCAATGGGGAAGTACAGTTACAAGCCCTAGTGGATGGAAAGAAGATCATTATTACTGAGTCAATTGTAAGAAGAGATCTTAAATTAGAAGATGCTGATGGTGTTGATTGTCTACTCAATGCTACCATCTTTGAACAACTTACATTAATGGGGTATGAGAAAATTTCACAGAAGCTTACTTTCTATAAGGCATTCTTTTCCCCACAATGGAAATTTTTTATTCATACTATTTTACAATGCCTAATTTCTAAGACTACTGCATGGAATGAGTTTAGTAGCACTATGGCATCTGCAATCATCTGTTTAGCTACAAACCAGAAGTTTAACTTTTCAAAGTACATTTTTGAAAGTATGGTGAAGAACTTGGATAATGTGTCTAGAAAAATTTTGATGTGTCTAAGGTTTGTACAAGTGTTTGTGAATCAACAACTTGAAGGGATGCTTACTCACAAGAGAATTTATATTGCACCCTCTCACACTAAGAAGATATTTAGGAATATAAGAAGGGTTGGAAATGGTTTTTCTGAAAGGGAAACACCATTATTTCAAACAATGATGGTACAAGATCAAGAAGAAGTAGGTAAAGGTTTAGAAATGACAACTGATCTCCATCACACACCCACCATTATTCAACCATCAACATCTCAACCTCAAAAGAAACAAAGATCAAGAAGGTCAAAGAGAAAGGACATTGAGGTACCTCAGCCTAGTGGTCCTACAACGAATGTAGCAGATGAGGTTGTCAATGAGGAGATGGATGACAGTTTGGAAAGAGCTGTCACTACTGCTACTGGCTTAGATGCAGAGCAGGATAGGGGCAACATCAATAAGACCCGATCGAAGGAAACACTTAATGAACCAAGTTCCTCAGGAACTAGTTCATGTAGTGGTCCTAGGTGCCAAGAAACCATAGGGGATACAATTGCTCAGACTAGGTCTGAGAATGTATCTAAACTTTCTAATGATCCATTACTCGCAAGAGGTAACACACTTCGAAGTGGTGAGGATAGACTGAAACTTGAGGAATTGAAGGCATTATGTACAACTTTACAATCAAGAGTTCTTGCTTTGGAGACTACAAATACCACTTAAGCTACTAAGATTGCAAGTTTGAAAAAGAGAGTCAAGAAGCTAGAGAGGAAGAACAAGTCAAGAACTCATGGACTTAAAAGATTATATAGAGTTGGTTCATCAAGAAGGGTAGAATCCTTTGAAGATGAAGGTTTAGGTGAAGAGGATGCATCCAAACAGGGAAGGATAGCTGATATTGATGCTAATGAAGATATTTACTTGGTCAATGTTCTAACTAATGAAGATATGTTTGGTGTTAATGACTTAGATGGTGATGAGGTGATTGTTGATAGTGTAGATGTTGTTAACACTGCTGAGGAAACAAGAAGTATGGTTGAAGAAGTTACTATTGTTACAATTCCAGTTAGTTCTGCTACAACTACAACTACAACAACTACAATAACTGATGTTGAAATGACTTTGGCTCAAGCACTGGCATAATTGAAGAGTGCAAAACCTAAGGCTACAACAATAACTACAACACCAACACTTACAACAACAACTGTTGCTACAACAGTTACAGCTGTAAGCACAAGACCCAGAGTTAAAGGGATTGTTATTCATGAACAAGAGCAAGCACCTACACCTACAATTTCTTTACAACAACCATCATAGGTCAAGGTTCAGGATAAGAGTAAAGGCAAAATGGTTGAACCAGAACCTGTGAAGAAAATGTCTAAGTAAGAACTACTCAGGCTTGATGAAGAACTTGCATTTAAGCTACAAGCTGAAGAAGAGGAAGAAGAAAGGCTTACCAGAGAAAAAGCTTAACAAGTTGAAGAAGCCAACATAGCTTGGGATGATGTTCAGGCTAAAATTGATGCTGATTATCAGTTGGCTCAAAGACTACAAGCTCAAGAGCAAGATGAATTTATTGATGCTAAAAAGGCAAGATTGTTTGTACAATTCTTAGAGCAAAGAAAAAAACATTTTGCAGCTAAGAGAGCAGAATAAAAGAGGAACAAACCACCAACAAGAGCCTAACAAAGGAGTATCATGTGTACTTATCTAAAAAACATAGAAGGATGAAGCCCAAAAGTTTAAAGCCAGTCCTTTTGCCAATATTCAAGAATTATTTGATAAAGCAATGAAAAGGGTTGAAATACCTTGATTGACTACAGACTGAGGTTGGTTAGAAGAGAGTTTAAGAAGCAGAAGCAGAGATAGCACATTATTTGTGAGCAGTTTAAAATGAGAGCATGAGAAGAAGCTAGAACAAGAAGGTCTCTAAAAAGCTTAAAGTGGCAGAAGTCACAAGAGTTGGAAGAGCTTAAGAATGTTTGGAAATAACTCTAGTGATGGAGATGATGTAACTATTGATGCTAACCTTTTATCTTACTAAATCTTCCACCATGTGATTACAAGATCTAAAAAGAAGGAAAGAAAGGCTAGTCTATTCCAAATTATCAAAGCAGATGGTAAGGATCAGATGTATTTAACTTTTGGAAGATGCTTAAAAAATTTGACAGAGAAGATTAGAGTTTTTAGAGTATAGTCATAGAAGATTGTAAGGAAGACAGAGCCAGTGATTACATGGATAATTTATTACTTCTTATTTGATGAACATGTTTGAACATCATGTTTTAAGATAATGTTTGGAGAATCAACAAGGATTAGTTAAAGTGCTGAAACTGGAAGCTTTATGATTCTTGTGGGAGTTGTGGAAACAATGCACGAATCTATCTTTTTTATTCTGTTGGTTGAGAAGATTTTCCACTTCAATAACAACACTATATAGATGTTTAATGATGTGATGCTTCAAGTTGATTATGAGGGTGAAATGGCATTTGGAGCTTCTTAAATTGGTCAAGAAATAGCTTAAGTGATGGTATGTACCTAAATGAAGTGTTTAGAAGCATTCCTCCTAGTGATAGATGAAGCTTTTGGAATGAAAACTTGATGATTATTGGTACTGCTAGTGTAAAGTTAGTACTGCTGGTGAAGATTGAAGAAAATATTCTAAGTAGTTACTACTGCTTGTACACAGTTAATGCTGCTAGTGTATAAGTTACTGTTGTTGGTGCTAAGTTAATGCTGCTAGTACAAAAGTTACAATTGCTCAAAGATTAAGACTGCTGAAAGAGTTTCTACTGTCAGAAGAAAATGGATAAAGACAGAAGAAAGGATAAATATTGTTTGGAGATTAAGATTACTTACATGATAAGTATGAGTTATTTATAGAATAGATCATAGTAAATATTTTAAGTTTTAGGAATATATTGTAAATCGACTAGGACTCCTTGGTGTATAAAAGGAGGTCCTAAGGCATAGATTTTGATATCATCTTTTGTTTTTGATATCGTTATAGCTTCAAGGTTTTGTAACCATAATACTAGGAGAGTATTCGTATTATTTGTAATAATAATATTGGAGCTTTTATTGTTGAATTATATTGTCTTGTGTTACTGTTTCATTAAGAATTCTTCAAATATTAAAGATTAGATTTAGCATAATCTTTAATACATTCACATAAAGTTTCTACTATAGTTGTGTTAGATTTATCTAATATAACTAAACCTTAAACAAGCTTAAGGAATTCGATCTATTGAAGTGGGATCCAACAAGAGGTATCCTACATCTTGGGACAGCAAGATGGACTGCTGGAAGTGGAACTCATAGCCATTCTTGATAGGAAGATGATTAAGAAGAGAAATGTTTTGTGGTTTACGGTCTGGTGCAATATGCTAATGGGACCGCTAAGGATGCAACCTGGGAGCCTTTGGTAGAGTTGCTGGAAAAGTTTCCAAACTTTGATGCACATTCTTGAGGACAACAATGTTTTTAAGGGGGTGGATTGATAAGTACTAATTAGAGCTTATTGTAGGCACGTGAGGTGTACGTGGGGAAATCCTACATGTGAGGTGCATGTGTGAAATACTCTATAATAGCTCTAAGTAACCTTCCCACTTTTACCTTCCCTTTAAGTAGTTGTTTGTTTTCACTTTTACAATTTAGCAAAAGTAATAGTTTCCATTCCCTCTCAGTCATTGTAATCATTTGTAAAAACTATCACCATTGAAGAATCAATAAAGCTTTTGACTAATCCTTTCTTCATTATTAATTGTCCTAGCTTATTGTTATCCAACCAAAAAAGTATAAGAAGTACACCACCTCTTGAAATTATCCACATCGACATCTGCGTGTGACACTGAGTACTATAACGTAACTCCTTTAAGTGATAGTTATCCAGGTCTTCAACTAACCACCTCGACTACTGGAAACTAGATAATTCAAGTCTCAATCATAATTGTATACGTTCAAGCAAGTCATCAATCGATAGATTGGGTTTGAAGAAAAGGGGTAGAAAATAGAAGGAAGTCTCGATGATGAAATAAGTAGACGCCTTCGTGAAATCCAACTTCAATCTCAAATAAGGGATACCAAATCAACTTCGTGATCACTTGTCATCGTAATCCGAATCTTTAGCCGTTTTTCGTTTTAGTAAATCTTATAAGGATTGTTTTTAGTGTTATGTATCGTGTTTGTTGTGTTTTTGTTCGTGTTTAATATTGTTAAACTATGACAAATGTTATGTTTTGAGTGTCGTTAACTGTTAAACATCGTTTAGTCTAACTTTTCATGATAGCGTATTAATACTCGATATAATCGAATAACAGCCCAAAATAATAATAAAAAACTTGGCCTACAATTGAGTTATATCATAGCCTATAACCAATGCAGCCCATCATTTAACAACAATACTCGGTCCACGTTTTAATTCATGCTCAGCCCACGATTTGTATTTATTATAACCAGCCCAACAACAAGTATGCTTGGCCCATAATTTTTAATAACCGGATATTCAGCCCAAACCAATTGATACTCGGCCCACTCTCCTTTTGGTTAATACTAGCCCACGTCCAAAACTATCACCCTAAGAATTAGGGCAGATATAAACTCATCTACCCTAATAATTCTTATTTCATTTAACCCTAACCCTAATCTTCTCACATATGCCCCCACTTTCTCCTTACTCAATACGCAGCAATAGGAAGAAACTCATTTATCAAACCTGTAGCTACTAAATCACATTCCAAAACAAGATGCCTCCTTATTCTCTTCATAAAAAGGACACATTTTTCAACACGAATCACACACCAAAGACTCGTTGAAATTTTTGCTTAATTTATTCAAGCACCAGTTGAGGAACAAATATGGCTTCAAGATCCTTTGGAGAGTCTCAGGTAGGGTCAATGATGTGTTGTGTTTTTTTTATTGAATCAAAAATAAGGAAAGATCATGACAAAGTTGTTATAGATCTTTACCTTTACAAATTCGTAAATCAAAAAGAAGGTTTAACTTTCACATAGGATCGATGATGATATTTTCTTTCTTGGTTTTGATCTTTAAAGATCTTTGAATTAGATGTGCAATATGAAAGAAAGAAAAAATACTGAGATCTTGTTTATCATTGTCGTTTTTAAGTCTTGATGATTTAGAGGAGATGGAGATGTGGTATTATGTAACGATGGGATTAAGAGATTAGGTTAGAGGATTTTTTAGAGATAGTTGGATGTGATGATGTATGTGATGATGGGTAATATAGGTTAGTGAAGATGGTTTTTATTGAGGCTGTGATGTTGTAATTAATGTTGATGTGGGTTTGTTTTATGTAGTTGGTTGATGTTGTAATTGTTAAATGGTTTCGAGTCTTTTTGTCTTTCTTATATTTGTTTTGGTTTAGACTCGGCTAAGTGACCCGGTCAACTCGGTAAATACTGAGTTGACACGGTTGGGTTGTAGGAAGCAAACCGCTGCCATGCAATCACAGTGTTTATACCAAACCCCCATGGTGGTGGTTTAACCAAACTGCCACCACCAAACAGCCACTGCCAAACCGCCATCACCATCAAACCGCTACTACAACCAAACCACCATTATCAAACCGCCAGCATCAACCAAATTGCCACTGACTAAAAATTTGGGCAGCGGTTTGTTTAGTCATGACCATGATAAATAGAAAACCACTGTCACATGTATTCAAACCTCCACGGCAAACAGCTACAGTGGCCAAAACGCTACATTACAATACTTTTGTACTTTTTTCCTTAAATTATGGATCTGTGTTTTTACCTTTTTTCCAAACCGCTATGAAGAAACTTAGAATAAAAATAAGCTCAAAAATGTCATTTAAGCACAACTATAGCATATTTGAACTCATAATGAAAACAGAAATAGATCAAACATAATAACCATTTTCATGACATTTTCACAAGAAAAAAAACACAAAAATATCAGCAGTAGACCATGAATGAACAGTAACTTAGAAAGCAACAAACATGATATAATACACTCCTGGTTAGCTCTGATGCCAATTGTACATAATAAGAAACACTAACTAGAGAGATCCAGAGGTCGGGGAGGATTAAACAAATAAGAAGCCATATTATTAATGATGAGAAAAAAGTGTAGGGAGGGAAAGATGTGTATGTCTAGAGAGAGAAAAACACACACAACTTATGATACAAAATGAATCCTCACCCCTCAATGGAAGTATAGAAGGGGTATTTATAGGTCAAGACGAGGGAAACTATTCTAACTTAACAATTCTAGTCCATGTGGGTCTTGCCTAATGATAACTAGTGTAATTCCGGATAAGTCAACATATTTTAAGGCTAACACGTATCAATATTAATGTCTTAAACCCATCAATTACACACTCTTATCAAGCACAAAGCAAAGTCCCATAAATACTAAACGGATGAAAGCCCATTCATAAACCCAAGCCACACTTGGCCTGGTAGCTTCTCCTCTATGCATGAGTACACATGTATTGGATCGATGCCCTTAACTATCACTAACGATTAAGATGTACCATTCGTTAACACAGGAAACCAAACAACACAACCATCCAAAATAATTTTCTAAACACGTTTTACATACCATATGTAAAAATGCACTATCCGTTAAAGACATGATACAAAATAACCAAAAACTTTAAGCTTATTTTCGTTTATTTCTTACCTAAAGAGCTTGAAATATTTCCTTTTATTCTTCTTATACAAAGTTTCTTAACCAAAAATGACCGGTAAAGCACCACCTCAAATTTTGAAAATAACTAACGGCCACTTTGGAACTTTCCAAGTGAAGACTCATCCTTATGAGAACCAACAAATTCTGAACACTAAAGGACACCAGTCATAAAGAAGCGATAGAAGAGGGTCACCAGGGGAGCTGTATAGAACGCATGACCCCGTCAACTGGCATACCACACTCCCTCAATAAATTCCTATAGAGTCCAGAGATGAACAACTAGTTCTTAGGGAAACTTCCAAAGTCATGTCACTTCAACGCATCAGTAGCCGAAGGAATAGCTCGGGGGTCTAAGGATATTGTCTTGGGTGGACGACTTCAACAATTTTCTGTCAAGCAAAAGGCCAAGTGCCAGGGTACATCAGGGGAAAAGGGTCATGATATACTCAGATCAAGTCAAAAACATCGAGTTACTTGAATCAACATACATACAAAAAAAGGTTGGCTAGTTCTTAGGTAAATGCATGCCCACCTATCTGTTATTTCCCACATTTCTATAAGCCTGTCAGCCATAATGTACCACCACTTAGCAATTACTCTCAGGTTAGCATAACCACGATACCAATTCACAAAGACACATTGGAACCATTACTTAGCTCAGGCCCCTAGAGTAGCATTTGTCCTACACTAGTCTTCACTCATGCAAAAGCTGCAAAAGAAACCCCAGGTATGCAAATTACCAGTAAACTCACAGGGGGGATGCATTGACGTTACCATAGCTCACTTAAACCTGATCATATTGGGATAAGCACCCCTAGATAACAGTCTGTCATACGTTACCCGAACAAACATACCTTAAGAACAAGTAGGAAGAGTTCACATGATTCAATCATGGCACTTGGGTAGTAAAAGAGGTAGTAAAGTTATGGAAACTGGTCACATTTCCTTCCATGATGCATTCCATAGGACATCTCCATCCCATCATCTGACCGACTTGTCATCACAACAATGATAGCCTCATACAAGGTCAGTAGGATATACATGGATGGAGGAAGTTTAGTTGACATAATGTACGAAAACTGCTTCAACAAGCTTCTTGAGCAAGTCAGCTTAGGCATCAGTTCACCTACCACACTTTTAATCGGTTTCTTATGTGAGAGATCCTATCCTGGGGGCGTAGTCAATCTCAAACTTAAAGTTGGAACACATCCACTGTTAAGGACAATCATGTTGCAATTTCGTATTATGAAGTCAACATCTACATACATGTAATAGTCGACAGTTTAACCCTTTAGAAGCTCAGCATGAAGGTGTTAACAATCAAATCAGTGGTCGATTTCCAACAGGGGCGGGAGTCACAACAGTCAAAAGCGACTACCCTTGCAAAGACGTAAGCATAGCTGCAATGATGGAGGAAAGTAACTTACGGGAGATCATGTGGGAACCTATTCCAGGGGGCACTCCCAATGAGCAAAAACTCATCATCAACCCTGAATACCCAAACCAGCGCATCACAATCAAAGTCAACCTCCCACCCAAGTAAAAAAAACAACACGTTCAGCTACTAGAAATTAGTCTAGACATTTTCACCTAGAAACCTTCAAACATGGCCGATGTTCCCAAGGAACTAGCATAACATAGCCTAGGCCTGAACCAGTATGAAAAAGTATTCGCTAGAAAAGTCGCAGTCTTTATCTAGAAAGGTCTCAGGCTATGGACTCTTAAGTCACTGCCTTAATTCAAGCAGGCATCATACGACTAGTTCAATACCAAACTTGGGTTACAAACCCCGTCATGGTTAAGAAAAGCAACAGTACATGGCGTATGTGTGTCTAATTTACCATCCTAAACAACGTCTACCCAAAATATAATTATACATTGCCTCCAATCAACTAGATAGTGGAATCGCTAGCTAATTTCAAATACACATGATTTCTTGATGCATACAAGGGGTACCACCAAATCTTGATAAAGAAATACGACAAAGAAAATACAACATTTTACACCAACCAAGGCTTATTTTGTTATACCAAAATGTTGTTCGGTCTCAAAACGTCAGCGCAGCCCATCCTGATAGATAAGAAGTTCATAGCTCAAAACGACGTCAACCTCGAAGCATATCTCAACGATATGGTCATCAAAAGCAAAAAAAGAGGCGTTACTACACGACATCATTAAAATATTCCAAAACCTCCGATAAATTAACATGAAGCTAAATTTAACTAAATGTACGTTTATTTTCAAAGAATGTTAGTTATTTGGATACATCATTGACGCCACGGGAATCGGGGCAAATCCTAAAAATATTCAGGCAATCCTAGACATGAAACCACCCAAGAACTCAACAGAAATACAAAGCCTTAATGGGAAACTCGCAGCTCTCAGCCGGTTCCTATCTCGTGCATCAGAAAAACAAATACCATTTTTCAAGGCCTTGGTCGAGTGCAATAAGAATAAAATATTCAAATGGACTGATGAATATGAAGCTACATTTCAAGACCTCAAGATATTCCTCACCGAGCTACCTAACCTGACAACTCTGATATCTGGCGAAACCCTCACCATGTATCTAGCAGCCTCTTAGAAAGCTATCGGTTTAGTGTTGCTTGTAGAAATAAACAAGGTTCAAAAACTGATCTACTTCTTCACCAACATCTTGCAAGATGCACAAGTCAACTACCCTCCACTAGAGAAGCTCGTATTTTCTCTACTATTGTCATCAAGGCGGTTTAAGAGGTATTTACAAGCACATCTGATTCATGTCTTGACAAAAAAACCACTGAAAACATGTTCTATCAAACCACAAGTACCCAGACAGAATGTCATAATAGGCAATCTAACTAAGAAAATATGAAATCACCTGTGGATCCAGGCAACCAGTTAAAGGGGTAAATCATGGCAGACTTCCTCCTAGAGGTAGACACACTAGCTACTACTACAACAAGCAAGAAATTAAAAGCGCACTCGAAATTCACGGGCCACGACAAAGAAACCTGGACCTTACACACTTATGGCGTGTCACGAAAAGTAGGTTCAACGGTAGAGTTAGTGCTCAAAATTCTGTCAGGACACGATTTTACGTATGCTCTTAAATTTGATTTTGACAGCTCGAACAACGAATCTGAATACGAAGAATTGCTAGCAGGCTTATTCATAGTCAAGACGATGGAAGTCAAAAGAATCCAAGTATTCACAGACTCACTACTAGTCTCCTTACGCTGCTACAATAACAAAATCAAAAACCTACATCAATCTGCAACCAAAACCAATAAAAGATGTAAATCTACATCCAACAATTGGTTCAAGATCCGAAAGGAATTTTGGATGGCTGTGTGAAAGAAGATTTTAGTGTCATAACAAAAGAATTTGTATTTTTCAGATTTTAGGATAAAGGAATTATGGAATTAGATCATAGAGCGAATCAAGTGGATTAAAGAAATAGATATTCCAAAAGAGAATCCAACGGTTGAAAATCCCGAGGAAGCTTTCTTTAAATAGTCCACATATGGTTTATGTCTTCTACAAAGATCTCCAACAAAGCCGTCTTCAGATATTAACAATAGAACGGGAAGAAGAGTATATGTATATTGTACTAAGGTTTCACAAGTCATGCATAAGGGCTATAGACATATATCCCATGGTTTGTAAAAATCCTCTTTGAAGTCACATGGTTATGAATAAGGCTAACGGAATATGATACCATGATTAGGTGACTAGAACTTGGTATCATCAATTTAGAACTCTAGTTTCTCGGGTTGATTCAAAAGAAAAAGATTTTATTGTAACTAAGTCCCTCAAACGTGATCATGACTATTCAAGTTTCAAATCTATAAAACTAGATGGTCAGATCAAGGGGGACCCGATTGAGAAACTTTTAAGTTCTTAAAGAAACTGCTACATATGATAATTTAAATTGAGAAGAGTACAAACTCAACTATTTGTCACTTCGACATATCTTGAGGGATGCTCCACAAGAAGGTCAAAAGAAAAAGGTCTAAAGTAGTAAGTTCTCTTAAAGAAAGAGCTTTAGAGTCGTCATCAGATATTTTTAGAGGCAGCTACATACATTTATCAAGTCTATCAAGTAACTTAAGGAAGATTGGTAGAACAATATTTAATCATGACTGACCTAAAGGACATTTGGATGGAATTAAAGAATGACGAATATACTTCAGACTTCAGAGTTATGCAAATGCAATGAGCAAGGCATTATCTTTGAAGACCTAACGAAGAACTTAAAGCTAAAAGACTAAAGATTGGCGTAAACACTATGACATGCATTCTCATTGAAGATGTATATGATCTACTTTTATGGGGAGATTTATAAAGTACAAAAAGTGTAAATCATTTAATATAAATTCTTCTATGTAATTTATATGTTATAGTGATAGTAGTGCGTAAGTTAGTTGGTACGAATCTCCAAACCCTTACATCAATTGTATAGATGCGAGGAAAATGGACTTAAACTAGATTCGTATAGTTGGTTATGCGACACTTTCCCTCAAATACTTGTATAGATGCGAGGGGAAAGGCTCGCATGGTTGTAAACATTGGGTATAAATACCCCCTACTTTAAGGATTTTGATGTACGTGTGATGTATCGTTGTGCGTAGGTAATACTTATTATCAAGTTTTACATTTATATTTTGCCGACTTTACCTAAAAAGAACACTAACGGGCAATGGACCCGATCAGTTGTAGCTTCGTTAGTAAGTAGGGTGTCGATCACTAAGAGCGAGAGCGTTAATTCCTAAGTCTATCAATACTTTAGTTGTCTATGTTAGTTCTAATCTAAGTTAATCCTAGTTCTAAGGTTTAAGGGGGGTTTTCAGTCTGAGAGACTGGCACAGGTTTGGTGGTAACTTAAATCTACTTTAGTCATGATAACACACGCAAGCTAATAATCTGAAGATAGAAGAGAGGTGATGACATCAAATAACGTTACTTTATTGTATCATTTATCCCATCTGTTTTGCCTACTTTTATTTAATTATTGCATTATTTGGTACTTAATTGCTTTAATGTTGATAAATACATTAATTCAGGAGTGTTTTGTGAAGCAAAGCTAAAAGGCGCATAATTTGGAACCAAAACAAAGATATTTAAAAGATGCTGAAATTTCACCAATACGTGTTATCCAACATAAAGAGTCACGGCTTATCTGCGCCAGACTGCACAAGCAAATAGTGTTTGACCAATTCCCAATTACGGCGTATCCAATGTTGTCTACATGCCGCCCTTACCCAGGAGATAAATCAGTCGAAGATTCAGTAAATCAAGTAAAGTGGAATGATACATGATTTAATATTGAAACGTAGGCGTGCACTATAAGAAATCCAGCCCAGATACGCCATATCAACCTTGCCAGATACAGCGAATCGAGTCTTTTTCAGACAACTATAAATAGATGACTCAAAAATGAGTGTTCATTCGTGCAATTTCATATTCTTATACCTCATAATCATTAAAGACGAATTTTAGATGAGATGATCAGCCTCCAAGGACAAAGCATTGATCAACGACTCCATAGAAGACATCGTGTATTTTATATTTCTTTAATCGTTCAATTTTTAATTGTTTGATTTCGTTGTTATAATTAATGGTTGTGGGCTAATACCCATCGGGTATTAGCATCTAATAAAGTTCAATGTTTGTTTGTTTTAAAATGATTCTTAATTTAGCGGTGATGGTTTAATTATGTTTATCACCCTTATTACATGTTGATGTGTTTGGATATGGCGACCTATCATTCAACTAGATCTAGTGATATGAACAAGTAAGTAGATACCGGGATAGCTCTCAGTTGTCGCTTTCATATTACTAGACCAATAGGATACATCAAAGAATGTTCTGTCTTTGTCCTTAAATTTAGGAGCTTAGTTAGACCGGTAGGTGACCCGCATATCCCCAACCATACAAACCATCTCCCTTTTTTCTTATGTTTTAGCAATCCTTGCTCTATTTGACTAATAAAGATTAGATTGTGGGACTACCAGTAATATAACACACCGTCAAACACATGAAGTGGGGTAAAGTCTCGTTGGCTAGGGTTTTACAGGATACCACTACTTTTATTCTCTAACGATAGATTATAATTAAACTAAAGGCCGCTTTTTGTGGATGCGTTTAATTATTGGACAGGATTAATGTATCTAGGTTTAGATGATGTCCCTGCCTAAGTCGTAAGGAATGATATGCCCGCTTGAGATAAGTAAATCATTGCACTAAAACAAACTAACCAACATTGAACAGATTTAATTATGGCTAATTTGTTTTCTAACATTTGGCTTGTATCGCTTTTACTACGTTTAAGTTCTTCTTTTGTGTTTATAGTCTTTGAATTGATATTTGTTTTCCACACGATCCTGTGCAATCTCTCAGGCATGAAACCCTCATTATCATCAGACCAAACAAATAAAAAACGTAAATAGCATAGGTAATTAACCAGTAAATAGACTAATTAAAAATACTGATTAGAATCCAGTATTAATGTTCCACTCTTTGTGTTTGATACCACCCTACGTAATCGCGAATCCATCTTGTACGGGTACATTGCCTACGTTAAGTGTTGTTTTAGGTATGTCGGTAAATATAAATTTATAACTTGATAATCAAATTAAAATTGACCCTACACGACAGGCACATCAGGTTTTGGCGCCGCTGCCAGGGATGTGAATTAATTAAACCTTATTCTTATTATCTATTTTAACCATTTTAGCTTAGTATAATCTATATTGTTTAAATTTATTTGTAATTGTTTGCTTGTGTGAATTGTATAGATTTGCTATATTGCGTGTTTATGTGTTTTCTGCATTATTACAGTCTTCTGTAATACTCTGGAGTCGAATACTGAATTCGGCGTATTAAACTTCTTGGTCACGACATATAATTTTTTTCAACAACCACTTACAGCGTATTCGACTCTTATCATCGTTACGGCGTATTCAGTTTACTGAATACTGGCGTATTAGTTTATTTGACAGTTTTTTTATAGCAAAATTTATTACATGTTCAAATGGGAAGCCCTAATATCACTTATGGGAGGATTACATCATACTTTCATGAAGAAAAAGACTCATTAGTCACCGGTGAGTGAGACGTTTATTTGCAAATGCCACATACGGTTAAGATGGATTATTCGTGAAGATGAGGGACGATTGCTTATCAAACTTTGAATCCGAATTCTCCAGCTATAGTCCTTGATGGATCATCTAGAGATGCGCTGTCTTTGGGACATGGTTTAAGTTCCTCTTAAACGCAATGAAAAATTGATCTTTAGAAATCGTTTGACGGACTATGACGATGTAGATTACACGGTAGTTTATGACATAAAATTCATTTTCCATAAAAAAATTTCTGTTAAAACCATTTAAACACGGATTCTGAAAAATGATAATTATAAAGTCAATATGCCTTCATTTCCATCACCCAAAGCCTTCTGAGTTCAGTTATTCTATTGATTTAGACTTTTTTAAAGATTTTGAGAATGAATTTCCAAGCCCATTGTTTATAATGATTGCTTTCTAACGTCTAATTGGATTTCTTAACTGAACCTACAGTCTTGTCCTAATATAACGAATGTATTAGATTTAAAAATGAAAACATCATCTGTCCGAATGTGATAAAGAGGATCATAAAAATTGACTACTTTAATGATTTATTTCTTTTAACGTGATTTATCCCGAATTGATCTAAATAAAATCGGTATGCGGAGACTATGATATTGGATAAATCGATATTAAGCGACCTTAGGGGATTGTTTGTCAACACCAATACTGATGTAAATAAAATGTAATGCACAGGGTCAAAAAGCTTTTGGAAACAAGTCTGATACTTATAATAAAATTTTCAAAACTGAAACTTTTATCAAGAATCTATATGTTTAATATCATTGGCTTGTAAGTATCTTAACAAAAACGGGTAGCTTTTTAGAATTTTTTTTTATTGTGCCATTTGGCATCCCGTTCTGACCCTACGTTGTTTAGTAATGGATGAGATTAATTTGGGGCAAAGTACTATCTTATTAAGATCATTTTCTGTAACAAATGTGCTTGCGGGAGACAACCCGGAAGTATTTTTCGAATTTTCTTAGTCGACGTCTGTCTTCACAGACTCTCTATACGGCGTAATGGAACCCCTCTGGATACTGGCGGTTATGAGATGTCTTGACGTTATCATTTTTTAAGAACTTAATATTTAATTGCTAGTAATTTAATTGTTTTTACAGGAACTTACGGCGTATCCTAGGGTTTTGGATACGCGTATTGATTCCGGTACAGTTGTGTGTTTATTTGTTTTTCTTGTACTCGTTGTAGCGAGATAGAACTTGCACTTGTCTTCTCTCTCTTATATAGGACCTTGCTGGAAATATGATATGGTTTATGCCTAAAAGAATGAATGTGTTGAAACTTATCCGGATATTCTGAAGCCACTAGTCATCATCTTTGCTCAAAGACGTATGTGGAGAATTTTCAAGAGCAAAAACATCAGGGGAGTTTTACGTTCTAATTCTTTTTCCCTTATAATTTAATTCGTTTTATCCTTCTAAAACGAGGACTTTTGTATAAGTTTAAGTGGGGGTGGGCGTGGTGGGGAGAATTAGAACATACTTGTCTTCTTTTTTTACAAAATAAAATGAAAAGTGCTCCAAAAAACTGGCCAAAATTTTTAATATTTCAGCATGACTTTTGTAAAAAATCACTAGTTACATTACGAGAGCTATCTATAATCCATTGATACATATTGTAAGAATTAAGCATTTTTCGTTTCTAAATCTGCTTTACTAAAAATTTCCAAAAATTATGAGTGTGCGGTGATGTGTGGCCTTCTAGAAACTGTGGCCGGGTGTATCACTCGAAACAGCCCATCGATTTGATTAGTACTATTGATTTAGATGATAGAAAATGTTCAATGATAAAGTTCCTAGGATTAAAACCAAAGTGCCTACATGTCGTTTAATATAACTAACCACACTTGTTAGATAAACCCAGCTGTAACCCTTGATTACTCTTATTTTTTAGAGTAAATCTCTAGAACGACCTGATGAGCCCATTTCTTTCTTTTTCCTCTGCACCATATTATATGTTTGTTACGCCTTTGCACTCATTAGCCTACCGTGTGCTAGATTAAGCCTTATTTTATCAATGTTGCTAGTTTGCTTTCGTGGTAAAGTTTTGTACTTCTGTGTCAAATGAATTTTTCCTAATCATCTATAATGGTACTGGGAAGTTGCACAGTGCTTTGGTGATGGATAATATGTAGCTAGGGACGTTTCGCTACTGTCGCGATTATGAATCATGGTCCGAAGAAGAAACGTTACACGGAAAAAGATTATCGGTATGCATTATGATAGTGATGGGACGGGGAAATTAAACCGAGGTTTATGATGTATTCTATTTATATAAAGAGAAGGTAAGAAAAATAGACAGTTCAAAAGAAGTTGATTACCGAAGAATCCAATCTGGAAAGATCGATTATTCGTTGTACGTTACAAACAATCCGCGATGTAAATGTTTGGTAAAAGTTGGGGCCGATATCACCACTTATGTAAAAGTATGTAAAGAGCTGGGAGGTACGGGTAAGGTGTGAGGTATGGAGAACGCCAATTAGGTTGTCTTGTCATTTCTATGATCGAGGGTTGTCGATTGTTTGAGTCTTTGTCATAGAACGGTGGGAGAAAGTTACTAGCAACCATACTTATTTGTTGGGCAATTATTTGTTTTGGGAATTTTTGTTTAACACCCATTTTACTCCCCTTTCCCTAGCAATACCTTAATGTCTACTCGAACTAGGACTTGTTTTGGCATGCATGTCTATTCCGTTGTTCTGCCATGTATGCATGTCTTGGCTGCCTTGTTGGATGACGAATTTTGGTGAAAGTTAGAAGCTCACTACCCTATTATCGTTTTTCATCCTTAACCCGCTGGTGTTAAACATGAACGGGATGTCGTTCGGATCGTAGTATGGTATTCCGGCGTTAGGCCGTGTATGTACGATACACGCTGCCTTGTTGGTGTGGTTACTTATGGGTGAAACGACTGTTGAATGATCATCCCTAAGCTTCTTAACCAATTTATCTTTTTTAACTTGTTCTTCCTAAGCCTTTAGCGGTTGAGTGTGTATTCCTTGCCAAGCTATGATACGAAGCTACATATCGAACCGAGCAATTGAGATATAATTAAATGGTTCACACTAGATTAATTTAGTGATCTGAGTGTTTCATTTCCTATTCGTTGAGGTGCTCGTTATGTATACAGGTGTTTAGGACATAATATGCCTTTCTTCTTAAACGGCAGAAAAATAACTAACTTCGGTTGGGACACATTTTCATAAACTAAAACTTTTTCTAAAGGTTCTTGAGGACAAGTAGGATTCAAGTGGGGGGATATTTGATGACATCAAAATACGTAACTTTATTGTATCATTTATCCCTTCTGTTTGCCCTAAATTTTCATTTAATTATTGCATTCTTTGGTATTAATTGCCTTTATAGATGATATACTGCAAGTAATTACAGGATGGGTTTGTAAAAAAAACAAGCTTAAAAGGCATTGATTTGGAGCCAAACTGAATATTTTGACTGATTGCTGAAATTTTACCAATAAGCTGTATCCAACCAAAAAGAGATAGATACGGCGAAATCTGCGCCAATGACTTCACAAGGGAAAAACTAGTTTGGGCAGATTCCATTGGGGTTATCCGCTGATGTCTACATACGTCGTATTCATGAAGATCAACTATTCGAAGATTCAATATATTAAGTCAATTAGGAATGATATCACGTAATTGATTTGAACGTTAGCGCGCACTCTTAAGGAATCCAGCACTCTAATATGCAGTATCAACCTTGACAGATACGGCGACATATCGAGTCTTTTCAGTCACTAGATTAACATAGAAGACTCAAAATTGAGCTTTCCAGTGTGCAATATCATATGCCTTATACCATACTCACTTAAAGACGATTTTTAGAAGAGAAGATCAGCTACCAAGTCAAGCATTTGATCACGACTCCATAGAAGACATCGTGTAATTTTTATCTCTTAATCGTTCGATTTTAATTGTTTGATTAGCTTGTATAATTACAATGGTTGTAGGCTAATTACCCTCAAGTTACTTGGCCATCTTAATGAAAGTTCAATTTGGTTTGTTTTAATATCCGATTTCTTAATTTATCGTTGTTTGTTTAATTATGTTTATCACCTATATTACTTGTTTATGTGTTGAATATCGCGACCTTTCATTCAACTGGATATTGTGATACGGTCCCCAGTAATCTAGATACGCGATAGCTCGCGATATGTGTTTTATATTATGGAACCAATAGGATCACAATAACCTTCTGTCTTTGTCTTTTTAAATTATGAGCTTAGTTGTACGGTAGGTGGGCAGTTTATGTTTTCAGACAATCATGCTCTTAATTTGACTGATTATAGATTGGAATAGGGGAATACCTGTATATAAAACACGTCAAAACAATTAGTGCGGTAAAGTCCCATTAGGCTTTGGGGTTTTACAGGATTGACCACTATACTTTAATTTTTATAAGATAGATTATAATTAAACTAAAGGTATGTGCTTTATGCGAATGCGTTAATGTTGACAGGATTAATCGTATCTATGTCTTAGGATGATGTCCCGCCTAAGTCTTAAGAATGATATGTCGCTTCGAGATAAGTAAATCATTGCACTAAAACAAACAAACCAGCATTGAACCGGATTTAATATGGCTAATACAGTTTTCTATCATTTGGCTTGTACCGCTTTTCTATCTTTTAATCTTCTTCTTTTGTGTTTATTGTCTATTGAATTGATATTTGTTTCCACCGAACTTGTGCCAGTCTCTCAGGCTGAAAACCCCTATATCATTAGACAACGTACATAGCATAGGTTTAACCAGTAAATAGACTAATTAAAATACTGATAGAATATAGGATTAATGTTCCACTCTTAGTGTTCGACACCTTACTTACCGTGAACTTCATCTTAACCGGGTACACTGCTCGTTAAAGTGTTGTTTTAGGTTTGTCGGCTAAATATGAATTTAAAACTTGATAATCAAATAATTGACCCTACACGACAGCACATCAAGCGGTCAAGCCTATTATAAGGAAACTTTATTAACCATGATTAATCAAATATAATGCAGGTTTGTTCATTAGTGCAATGATTGTCTTATATTAAAGGGGCATATCATTCCTAGATTTAGGCGGTACTTTTTCCTAAAACCTAGACATGCTAATTCTGTCACAATTAAAAGCGTCCGCATAAATTATTCTATGTTGTTTATAATATATCTTAGGAGAATAATAATGGTGATCTTATTAAACCCTAGCTCAACGAGACTTTACTAACTTATTGCTTAACGGCTTTTTATATACTAGTAGTCTACTGACCAAATCCTTACCAAGGGAATCAGAACATCTGCTGTTGATCTCAGGTCACCTGCTAGTCCAACTTGTTCACTAAACCAATGGTAAGGATAGGTCATTATTTGTGATTCTATGATTCTAGATATATAAATCACTATATGAAGAGCTATCCCAGTTAATCTAGTCTACTTGGTCGGCACAACTAGATCCAGTTGATTGATAGGTCGCATACATAAGCACATAAACGAGTATAAATTGATAAACATAAACAACATCTAACGAATAAGCATGCAATCGATATAAACAAACCAAACATTAAATCTTCATAAACATGGCTAATACCTAAAAGTATTAGCCAATAACCATTATATCGAATACTGATGCGTATTAATTATTAAATTAAATTTGCATGTTTTAAATTTATAAAACTCGTCTACCGATGTCTACACGCACTAACGGGCAAAGAACCTGGTCATATATAGTGTAGGTTTGGTAAATTCGAGGTCGTCCTAAAAGCTAATAGGTGGTCTTAAATCTGAGTTTTAATTGTCACGGTTTTAAAAGCTACATTGATTGATAAAATTGTAAGAAAATAAATAAAGGTATTTGAATTTGTTTTACTAAACAAGGGAAGTGGCAGACAACTAAGAGGATGAACGCATTTAATTACTATGATCTCATGTCAAATCACAACCTTAGAGGAGATCTGGATTTATTAGGTCCAATTTGAAGTCGTAACCTAACTTATGTTCACTGAGTGGAATGGACTCGCAAGTAGAATTAACCAGTTGTCAGTTTACAGTGATTAAGGATTCTGAATGATCTATGAGATATACTTTACTCTAACAGGTGGTCACCTATTAGCTCGCACTCTTAACCAGGAATTTAATGCTAAGGGTTCGCCTAATGGGTGTAGGTCAAACAACTAAAAGGATTGGTCATCCTGCAGTGAATTATGCATGCTAGGGTTAACAAGATCACTTAATAACTAGCGCACACTCAACCTTAAATCAATACACAGAGAGGAATACAAGGATCTAAAAGCATACTACATAAATTATAAAGATGCAACTGGACAAAAAGATCAAAATAATAATCAAACAGATAATTAATAAATTAAATGCCGATGAACAATAAATAAAGCATAAAAAATCATAACATCAACCAATTATATTGCTAGATCCAATAATAAAGAGTTGAAGCATAATTACAATTCATACTAGACTAATGCTCGCGATCCTCTAGTCGAATGTCATGACAAACCCCGAAGGGTTTACCTCTTCTCCTCGTAAACAGTAGTACAAAAGGTTAAGAAACCTTTTTTTTCTTTCTTCGTCGCACAGAACAAGAACCAGGAATAGATATATCAATATTGATTCCACCGAATTGTATATATAGTCATGGCATACTTTCATAATTGCACTAGATCAGCCCCTCATCGTCCTTGATATTTAATATTTAGTCCATGTGAGTTAATAATAATTATACACTTCTGGTCCTTGTGATGAGTCCTAATTACAGCCTCTAAAAATGAGAGTAAACAAAAAGGTTTATACGGGGGTTAACTAACCAGTGTAGTTAGTTAATATCATAACATGTATAGGCTTTTTGGATGTAATCCTAGAAATTTACCAGTTTAAAAAATGTCACTCCATCTATTTAAAATAGTACATATTATTGTGGTCTCGAATAGATATACCAAGCCAATTTCTAAAGTTTACAACATCACCGACACACTCATAATTTTGTGGAAGTTGGGTAAATATTTGGAAATGGATAAGGCTAAATTCTCATAATATCTAACAAGGGTTATGTGTGCGGGTTATGAAACTAACAATTTCACAAAAATATGCTAAATTTTTTAATTTTTTTTGATATTATTAGGCATATTGATGTAAAATATGGACAAGTAAGCGTTCTAATTCTCCTCCATACACTCGAAATATACAACGACCTCGTTGTATAAATATAACATTAAGGATAGGAAGTTAAAAGAACTAGAACGAGAAACTCCCCTGGGATTTGCACAGTATGATCCTCCATGTTGCGTTTATGAGCAAGATCATGTATGGTAAATGCGGGTCTGTATGCCAGCATGACTACAACATATAGAATTCTAGAATATAAATACTCCACCAAAGTCATCATTTTCGTTCAGTAAGGTCCTATATAAGATATAAGAAAAACTAATGCAATTCTATCTCTGGTATTCGACGGTTAGCAAATAGAAACTAAAAACGAAAAACTGTACAGGAAGTCAATGCGTCGTATCCCAAACCAGGATACGCCGTATTGAGACCTGTAAAAAGTATCAAAGGAACGGGTCAGATTGTCAAATACGCCGTATCATATTCATGAATATGCCATATAGATAAATCTAACAATAATGTTTAAATGCAGAAAATAAAAGACTGGATAACGTCCAGACCTTCAATACACCATATCCATTGAGGTTGGATATGCCGTATCAAAAGTCTGGGAAGACAGACTCGATAAAAATTGAAAAATAACATTCTGGGTTGTCTCCCGGTAAAGAAATTTGGTTGTTTTACAGGCAAAGTCTTTAAGTTAGAACTTGGTCCCTTAAAGGATTTCCCTTCAGCTCCTTACTCCATCTCGTGTACACTCACGTGTCCACGTATGAGCCATTCTTCAACCTTTTAATATTTGATGTATTTCGGCCCCAAATTCAAGATTTCTTTGTAGAATTCTTTCAACTTTTAGTATGGGTGCGAAATTCCTTTCAACTCATCTTGTGCACTCACCTTTAGCAATGGCCGCATCTTCTTACTTTGCATATTAGTTAGGTGTTTAAACCTCGATATTGATCGCGTAGCCATGGATGATAAGTCACACTATTCATTACCCAGGTGTAAATGTAAATACATCCTATCAAACCGTCTTGCCTTGATACAAATTTCTCTACAAAATGGCTTTCAAACTATGACATCACCCATTCCATCATCACGGTAAGCATCCATGTTTTCTACAATTGCAAAATCTGTCTCAACAGAAAAGTTTCCAACAAAAATAGGTATGTTCATAAAAGCCCCAACTACATTTTTCCCTTTACATCCTATCTTGTCCTTCATTATCAAATTATAAAAGTTTTTTAGACATTAAATTAATAGATAAGACAGGGAAGAAATTAGCATTAACATGTTCATAACCTATCATGCATGAAAACTATAGATTATAAGCACAGTCAATATGGATTTTCCTATGAAAGTCACAATAATTAGGGTATTCATCTAATTTATTAATGATCTCATCATCACACCTAGTTTTGACTATATCCATCATGGGTTCATCAATAACCTCACCTTCCTCAATGGTGGGTTCTAAATCATCAACTCGATTTCTCCTAAGCTCTAATGGTTCATTTAGACCATTTAGCTTAATATAGTCTCCATACAACGGGTCTAATCATCTAGTCAAAATCAAAGCTCCTACCATTAGCCTAGCCTATAAATCAAGTTCCATCCTTTCTCTTAAACTTAACGCATAGACCCTTTTATTTATGTTGCTAGTAGGTTTATCACTTTTAAACGCAACTTTGTCATTCCTTGCTCTTAAAGTTATTTTTCTTTTAAACACATCATTTTTAGCATGAGCAGTAGAAAAAAATGGTCTTCCTAGGATCAAAGGGGTCTTGATATCCTCAGGCATGTCTAGAACAATAAAGTCTACTGGGAAACAAATTTATCAATCCCTACTAGAACATTTTCTGCTATACCTTTGGGATGTTTCACGATTCTGTCAGCCAATTCAAAAATCAACTTAGTAGAAGCTAATTTACCTAACCCTAGATTGGTATAGGTTGAGAAAGGCATAACACTAACGCTAGCTCCTAAGTTAGCTAAGGCTTTATTAAAACACAAATTATTATATAACAAGGTAAAGTGAAACTCCTTGGGTCTTTTTCCTTAGGAGGTAGGGCATCATTGAGAGGTGTAGTCCCAATTGAATAGGCATAAAAGTTTTTCAGTCTACACGATCCCTTATCTTCATCATAGCAATCGTCGTACAAGCGACTAGGAAAGGGAACAGTCGCCTGTCTTGGCATGAAAAATAGCTTACTGTTCTGTGGACCTGATACGGCGTATCGGCCTGGTCCAATACGGCGTATCAGGGCCGTATCAGCATCAACAGTTGTCGAAATCGACTTGACATGATCTCTGGGTTTTGTTTTAGTTGAACAAGGTAAATTTCCAGATCCCTTTTCTTGCAGTACCTTGCTCATTTTCCCGATTTGAATTTTCAAAGCTTTGATCGAGGCTCTTTGATCTCTGATAGCAGCATCCGTAGAAGCTCAAATTTACATGATCAAGAGGAGTTTTTATCTTCATGGTGCCTTTTTGTAGATTAGGCCATAAACTTGCTTAGTAATTCTTTCCATGATTAATCTTATCACTCATAATAAGAAAGGGAATCCCATTGTATCCTTTGGGTGTAGAAACCAGGATCAACTGCTGGCTCAATTAGTATTCAGACCATGAGTGAATGGTAAACATGAATTGAGTGCAAATATGCTTTCTTCAAGTGTTTTTCCTTTCTTGTTTGAAGTAGACAATCCTTTGTGTAGATGGTGAGGCCGCCTTGAAACTTCAAGACTCACTTAAGCTACTACACATTTTCCATAAGTTTGGAGCTGGAATAGCCAAGCTAATCCTTCAAAGTTTTAGTACTTCCTACATTATGTTAGGAACATTCCATTGTGCCATTTTTGAGAATGATTAGCTATATCTTGGAGGGCTTTCTTTGCATCTGCAGCTTTCATAGATGGTATGGACACCTAATGGGAAATCAAAAATTGTTAGTAGTGTGTACATCAATCCCTTGATACAATGAGATATTAAAATTTTCTGAATATACATAAATAGTGTTGAGGACATCTCAATAAAAGTTCCTTGAATTGTTCCCATGCTTGGTAAAGAGTCTCATCAGGATCTTGTTGGAAGTTATTGATTTCCTTCCTGCCATCTTTTTAGCAGTTTTAGCAGGTGGACAATACTTTACCTCAAAAATTGTATACTTTAAGAGTTTTACCTCCCCAAGTTTGTAATAAAACAAGCTAGTGTCATGTAGGTCCTTAGCAATGACTTGCGGCTTTTCCAGTAAAGCGAGCAGAAGGAAAAAGATCTAAGCATCACTTAATCTTGAGATATGTTAGGGATATGGAACATGTCAACAATCTTAAGATTTTTCTCAATATGTTCATTGGCATCTTCATTATCCGATCCACTAAAAGTGTTATCACGCAGTTCTTGAAGAAATTGTCTTTTAGCTTAAAGTGGTCGTTTTCTTCGATCTTAGGCCTAGCAATGCCTGATCCATAGCCTTCTTGGTACCTAGTCACTAATGCCTCCCTAGTTGGATCCCGATATTATCTCAGTAACTTCTCCCTCGGACTGATCTTTGTACTCAGAAAATAAATCAAGTTCTGATGAACTCGAATAATCAAGACTCGATGTATCGAAAAGCTTGAGGTTCAAATGAAAAACTTGTTTAGGTGCATTAAAAGGTTGGATGAGATCTTTGTTCGAACTCCTTGTCATGCACTACCAGAAACAGAGGATAAACAATCAGTAGGATATGCTCAAGAAAAGAAAATACAGAAAACTAAGCACGAAAAAGGAATATGAAAATTTAAAGTCTGCTGTTGTATCAGACAGTCAATATGCCATATTTAATTGACTGAATACGCCGTATTGACTTTTTAAACGGAATACATTGTGTTGGTTTAGAAAGGTCGATACGCCATATTTAACTGGTGAATACGCTGTATCGGTTGTTAGACCAGAACAATGTACATAAAAATAAAACAAAAAAGTAAATTAAACACACATACCAAATTATAAAAACTTTTAGGTAAAATGGATGACCCGACACTAAGACTCAAAAAATTAAGAATCGAAGGGATATATCATTCTTAGATTTAGGCGGTACTTCTTCCTAAAACTTAGTCATGCTAATTCTGTCACAATTACACGCGTCGTAACCCTTAGTCAGTATAAATAGTTTCTTCAACGATTTAATTACGGCGTAACTCCTACGGGACAGTTACGCCGTAACTCTTCGTCAGCATATTTCTTCTTGTGCAATGATTAATTACGACGTAACTCCTGCGGGCCAGTTACGCCGTAATCCTTCTAAACTTCATATTCTTCGATCTCTTTTATCTATAAAAATATAGTACCCCTACTAAATAATATAGTAGTGATATTATTCTTCATTAGGCTCATGAGTTGCTTTCTGGAGAAATATAGTAGTCTCTATCAAATTTTAGTACCTCTACTAAATTACGCAGTATTGGTACTATTTTTGGTCATCTCTTGCATCTTTCCGTTCCATTTCCTTAATTACCTAGAACCTGCAATATAAACGACTTAAGTACATATTCTCATAAAAACAATATAAAACAAGACAATAAACGCGGAAATTTGATATATAAAAGTATTAACTATTTGATGTTATCAAATATAAACATAATAAACGAATCAACCAAGGTAACCTAATGGAGTTAAACGAATGATACCAAAAGTTGAACGATTATTAGAGTATAGATGATTGCAAAGTGTTTCCTATGGAATTAAGTACGTTGCTTGACCTTTTTAGCTCTTCTTGCCTTCTAAAAATCGACTTCTGTGGTTAGGGTTTCAAAAATATATTTAAGCACACGCTAAACTCGTGTTTAGGGTCTTGTATTTATAGTGTCTGGAAATTCGTCGATACGCCGTATTGGTTGAGGTCAATACGGCGTATTGGGGGTTTCTTGGAGTAAGGACCACGTTCAATATCTTCCATAATCTTTCAATACTCGATCTTAGATACGGCGTATAGAGTCTTCTGGATATGGCGTATTGTTCTTCAATTCTTCATGGTTTCTAGTGAAGTGCAGGCATAGATACGTTGTATCTTCCTTGATGGATACGGCGTATAGGTTGTCAGAACAATAATCTTCAGATTTCTTTGTTTAAGCTCTAAAATGCGTGCCTTTTAGCATAACTTCACCAATTACTCCATAATTACTGCAAATAACAACTTTAAGCAATTAAGTACCAATTCATGCAATAATTATACAAAATGGATAAGAAACAATTGATAAATGATGCTATAAAAGTAACGTTATTGGATGTCATCAGTGTGTAATAATGATGTTTGATAACATTAAACAATGACTATATTTTGATATCATTTTCCCTTGTTATATGCTCACAATTGTTATGTTTTTGCATGACTATGTACTTAATTGCTTCCTATTTAATTGACAAGGAATATTTGAGCATTGGAAAGAAATGCGCGGATTTGAAGAGAAACTTGATGAAAAGTGGAGAAAAGTTGGACCAGGCTCAATTACGGCGTAGGTGAGTCGTTATACCTATGTTGTAACCCTCTTTAATGCTGACAAAATCAAGTCCATGCACCAGATATTACGGTGCATGATAACGCTCAAATTAAGTATATTTTTAGGAGCTTTATCATGGTTTAATACATCTTATTTGGTTAAACTAACGAACTTTTGGTAGTTATTTTCACAAAGTTATGTTTCTTCTTCCTTAGCTAGCCAAGTGAAGAAAAGATAAAGAAATGTTGAATAAATGAAAAGGTGTGCATGTATGAAGAAATTCCACCAAGTACAAGTCTTGTGGAGCATAATCAAGAAGGATAAAATATGAAATCATGTTCCTGAGCATAAAGAAAGAAGCCAGAGAAGATTAAAAAGAAGAAAGAATCATAAACAGACTACGTACAAAGCTTAAAACAGAAGACAAAAGTCATGCGCAAGAAAAGCCTCCAACCGCGGGTTAACTCCAAACTACGGGTTGGCATTCTAGCCACTGGTTGATTCTAACCGCGGGTTGATTCCAACCGCAGGTTAGCACCGAACCGCTGGCCGTAGGACACCAGGGATTTTCTAGCTGCGGGTTGACATCGAACTACGGGTTGACCATAAAGCACTTAATCTAATTTTTAATGTTATTACTCTCCAATTCCGATCAGTTTCCTTTCTTAACCCAACTTACCTGCACTTTTATGCCACTTAGAGGCCAATATCTTCCCTTTATGACTTGGTACTACCACATAAAGCATATATACACCTATTTTAGCCATCATTTGGGACATGTTTCATACCAACATACAACCAAGATAAGGTAAAACTCTCCTTCACCAAAGACAGATTTTTTCACCATTATTTATCACTCCCAAAAGGCCAATAACTTTTGCCAATTCAAGATTAGGTGCTCAAGTGCGAGAGAAAGTGTTTGGACATTTCGGGTTGCTTAGAAGCTTATAGTTGATTGGAGGCTTGAAGGGTGCTCTAATCCTTCACCTTTACCTTTTGTATTCATACTTTGGGTAAACTTTTGATACTTTCATTACTCTCGTGATGTTAAACTTTATATTTCATGTTAGAACTTGGTTATTGATCAATTTTAATATAGAGTAGTTTTATTTAATTATTTGGAATGATGTAGATATTAATATGGAGTGTTTGGTATTTTGTGATGTTTGTTTGAATTGAAACTTGTCTAATTAACTTGTTGGTAAATCATATCCAGATTTATAGGGCAAAAGGACTTCTTGTCATGTTTCGTTCTAAATGTTAGTGCGCATAAATGTTTGGTATTTCATAATTGACAACTATGAATAAACACTTTAAAAGGACTTGTAACGATTTAATCAACAGCATAGGTCGAAAGGGCTCTTATGAACTAATTGGTAAAATCATATTTCTAACAAATGGCTTGTAATGACTTGGTTTATAATAACATTCATATGTCAAATAAGTGTGTTAGTCTAAACCGTTATATATGCAATTTCATGATATTACCCATTGACTTGGAATTGTGTGACTTTGATTTTGTTTGCTATTGCTTAAGTTCTACCCGAAATCTCCATACACTCTATTGAAATTGATACTAGTTTCAAACAAGTTTTTCTAATTATTTGATTGCATTCTAAGTTGAATTTTGTTCTATAATTACTTTATGGTATTGTGGCTTGTGACATCCATATTACCACATTTGTTTTGCTTATTAGTAAACTTGATTCTTCAAACCAAAAACACCCAAATCCTTGCGAACAACATCGAGTTACCATCCACAACTAGCTACACACGATAGGATGTGTTAAGAATACGAAAGTATCGGTCACTTCCATAAAAGCCCACATGGCCCTAATGTAACCGGCCATAAGGACATATTTATACCCCTCTTCACACCTTGAAGAAGGTTGGTTGTTCACTTATTCATTTATAATCTATGTTTGCTCTCCCTTTTCCTTTCTCTCTCTAGGTGTTCAATCCTTCCACTCTCTCTCTCTAGATTTCTTGTCATTTGATTGTGAGATAAGATACATCATATATTCTACATTGGCATCAAGAGCCATGAGGTGATATAGTTTGGTGTTGTGTGCGTTTCATTTTCTTGTTCTATTCGTGTATTTGGTTCGAACACCATACAAAAGATTACATCTTTTGTGTGTTCTAATAACATAAAGATTAGTAATTTCTTGTTTTTCTATCTTAGTATAAGCTAGGTTTAAAAGCGTACCTTTGAAAACATCAAAAATCTTCATCTTTTTAAGTTTTTTTTTTGTTCAAACTAGTTTTGTGTTCGAAATCTTGATCCGAAATTTTTTTTGTTAAAAATCATAAAGTTTGTGTTTTTATGCTTCTACTCGGGTTAGAATAGCTAGTTGTACAAGAAAATCTAAGGAAAAACGTCAAAAATTGTGTTTTTAAGTGATTTGAAGTGTTTGAAGACGGCTTTTTATACACACTGTTTGAATTCGGCGATTTATACGTATTGAATTCGGCGATTTATACGTATTGATTTTGGCGATTTATACGTTGGTGAATTCTGCGATTTATACATGTTTGTATTCAGCGATTTATACGTGTTTGGATCCGGTGATTTATACGTGGGTATATCCGGCGATTTATACATGAGGAAATTCCACGATTTATACGTCTTTGAAATCCAGCGATTTATACGTCTTTGAAATCTAGAGATTTATACGTCTTTGAAATCCAGTAATTTATACGTTGCTATATCCAGCGATTTATACGTCTCCAAAAATCTAGCGATTTATACCTAAGAAATCCAGCGATTTATACCTAACTTGAAATCCGGCGATTTATACCTCATTTATATCCGGCGATTTATACCTGTTTTCAAACGGCGATTTATACAAGTTTTCTTAATGTGATTTATTTGTTACACTTGGGTGACTATACAGTTACCTTGGAGACTTATACCATATTGCCTTAGAGATTTATATGGTTTTTTCTTTGATTTGTACAATCCCGTGAAGTATTTAACTATTTTATCGGTTTTATCAAGAATTGTAAAATCCTTTTGTAATCTTAAGACTAGTTCACTTTAAACAATCAACAATTTAACACAACAACCTCTAATCACTGAACGATCAAAAGGTTATCTATTCACATTTAATCAATCAATTCAAAATGACAACTTTAGCAGAATTTATGATCATTGCTGGTGCGGACAACCGTCTTCCCATGTTGGAGAAATCTTTGTATGACTCTTGGAAAAGTCGTATGGAACATTACATGAAGAATAGGGAGAATGGGAGAATGATACTCAACTCAGTTCAAAATGGTCCACTTATTTGGCCTACTGTTACTGATGAGGATGGTACCACTAGAACAAAGAAGTATGAAGAATTTCTGCTGCTGAAAAGATTCAAGCTGATTACGATTACAAAGCTACCAATATCGTTCTTCAAGGTCTTCCACCTGATGTCTAGGCTATTGTCAATCATCATAAAGTTGCAAAAGAGATTTGGGACAGAGTTAAGCTTCTGATGCATGGAACGAAATTGTCATTACAAGAAAAGGAATGTAAGTTGTATGACGAGTTTGATAAGTTTACATTTGTGAAGGGTGAAATATTGTATCATGTACTACTGAAGATTTGCTCAACTCATCAACAACATGAATGTTATCAATATGTCAATGAGACCAGTTCAAGTGAATACAAAGTTTCTGAATAGTCTTCCACCAGAATGGAGTAAGTTTGTGACGGATGTGAAGTTGGCAAGAGATTTGCATACAACAAACTATGATCAATTGTACTCATACCTTGAACAACATGAGAGGCATGCAAATGAAACTCGCTTGATGCGTGAAAGATACCAAGATCCTCTTGCATTTGTTGCTAACTACCATCAATCACCGTCTTAACTTAACAACTATCACTCTCAATACAATCCTACATAGTTTCCTCAACAATCATACATGGTTCCACAAGTTCACTCTCCTCAACCACTCACAAATGTATCCACCACATCATTTATCACAACCACAAATCAGTCATTCATCCGTTCCACCATCACAACAATATCAGTCTCATCAAACCTCATCTGTTCCATAAATTGCTTACACCTCACCTCAACCTTCAACACAACCATTGACTGAGTTCCCTCAAGTGGACTCAAGGCTTGTTGTTCCTGTGTTTAATCAAGGAGATGATCTAATTTCCTGTCTCAATAAGGCAATGGCTTTTCTCACAGCTTTAGCTTCTTCAAGGTTCCCTTCAACCAACAATCAACTTAGAACTTCCTCTAATCTAAGAAACCAAGCCACTATTCAAGATGGAAGGGTTACTGTACAACAAGTTCAAGGGAAGCAAGGACAAAGTTATGCTGGTACTAGCTATAAGGGTAATGCTACTAGTTATGGGGGAAATAATACAGGAGGACAGGCAAGGGTGGTTAAATGTTATAATTGTCAAGCTGAAGGTCACATGGCTAGGCAATGCACTCAGCCAAAGAGGACTAGGAATGCTGCATGGTTTAAGGAAAAGGCAATGTTGGCTGAAGCACAGGAAGCTGGACAAATTTTGGATGAGGAGCAACTAGCATTTCTTGCAGATCCAGGCATTCCAGACGGTCAAACTGCTCAGACAACTATTCCAAACACTGCTACTTCCTAGACTGAGGATCTTGATGCATATGATTCTGACTGTGATGATGTCTCGAATGCTAAACCGGTTCTCATGGCCAATCTTTCCAACTATGGTTTTGATGTTATCTAAGAGGTACCTCATTCTGACTCCTATCATAATGATATGGATAATCAAAGTGTGCATGCAATGCAGGATTTTGAACAAACACCAGTTGTTGATTTTTCCAATAATGAGATACATAGTGATAGCAATATCATTCTGTACTCTCAATATTTGCAAGAAACGCAATAGGCAGCTGTTCAAGATACAAATGTGTATGCACAACAAGATTCAATGATTTTATATATTCTTGAACAAATGTCAGAACAAATGATTAATCATGTGAATAATTGGGAAAAGGCTAATCAAGAAAAGAATAATGAATCCTTAACCGCTGAGCTTGAGAGATATAAAGAACGAGTCAAAACTTTTGAACAACATCTTAATATTGATTTAAGCACACGTGAAAAAATGATTGATTCTCAAATGGATGATATGATTAAAGAAAAGCTTGCATTTTAGTAGCAAATTGACTCACTTGAACAAAATCTTTCTAATCAAATCAAAAAAAGGAATCTTTATTGCAAACATTCACTCTTTTCAAAAATGAATCCAAAGAAAAGGAAAGTAAATATATGGATAAAGAAAATGATTTAGAAAAGAAGATTAAGGAACTAGATAATATTGTTTACAAAGTGGGTCAATCTGCTCAAACAATGCACATGTTAACAAAGCCACAATTTTTTTATGATAATGCTCACAAACAAGCTCTAGGTTATCAAAATCTGTTTTATCCCTAGAAAGCTCAGTGGATTAAACCAACCTTGTATGATGGTAGTGTTAATTCTGATAAACATGTTGCTAGTCTTGTGTTTGATGATGAAGAGACATTGATTTTGGAAGAAGTAAGTCGATCTAAAATGCTTGCAAAACAAAACGACCCAATTTTAAAAGAAAAGAAAGTTAATACAACTCTAATTAATTATGCTGAGTTAAATTGATTATCTGAAGATTTTGGTAAAAATTTTGTTCCACGACAAGAAATGTCTAATGAACAAGCTTTCTGGTTACAAACTTCACACCCTAATACTGACCAATCTACTTCATCACCTGTCAAAACTGAGGCTCCTCGGGAACTTCCTAAGGTAAGCTTGGTTAATACAAGCCTTAAAAAGCTTAAATACTATCTTGGACAATTTGACACTGTGGTGAAAAAGCAGATTACACCCGATGCTTTAACAGAAAGGGAATGGAGGTTTGAGCACACTAAAGCTATTTTTCTAAAAAAATAATTCCATTTTTAAAGACCTTAAAAGACATATTTAATGTTTTGATAAAGATCTTTTAAAGGAGGTAACTGAAGTACAAACAGTTTTTAACCA